>CM055267.1:57887560-58067766 GCA_029237695.1 Conchocele bisecta
CTTTCACTGGCCCTTTCAGTACCAGGGTGGGAATGGCGCTTTAAGACCTCCATCAGACGCCAATATGCTAACACCACTACACATTCATGCTACGACGCCAACAAATAATTACTTCCCATATAACAACACAATTGATACACCCTGAGGTGGCTGCCTTGATATCTTGATATCTTGATTGTCAGACGTTGTATTTGCTATATAACGGAGCCGGGTGCGTTACTATGGAGCCCCGCAGGAGACGTATAATTCTTTTTTTATTAATTCGTTCCCATGAAATAACAATTCGTTCCCTCAAATTAACAATTCGTTCCCACGAATTAACAATTCGTTTCCACGAATTAATAATTCGTTCCCTCAATTTAACAATTCGTTCCGACGAAATATCGTGGGAACAAATTGTTAATTCGAGGCAACGAATTGTTAAATTGAGGGAACGAATTGTCATTTCGTGGGAACGAATTGTTAATTCGATGGAACGAATTGTTAAATCGAGGGAACGAATTGTTAAATTGAGGGAACGAATTGTTATTTCGTGGGAACGAATAAATTAAAAAAAATCATGTCCCCTGCGAGGCTCCGTACGTTACCGTTATTTGGATGTGCTTTAATTGAAGGGGTCAGTGGGAGAAGGGGACTAACTCCATAATGGAGTTACGTGTATCACCATATTCCACGGATACATTCAATTAAGGACCCGTTCTATACCTGATCATCGTTTGATTCAAAGATAGTTGCTTCGTAAATGGGACATATATGTATAACATATGCGTGAACGCTGCCTCATTATCATATACAGCACATGGAATGGCCAACCACGTATAGGATACAGAGGCTTTGGGGGCCGTTTCACTAAACTTTGTACGACTAAAATGTTTGTAAGTGCAAAATTATGATAGTCTGTATATTTCACATTAACAATGTTTTCTTGTAAACAATTATTGGGTTTACATGTATTGAGCATAGGCTGCATATGCAGCCTATGCTCAATAAATGTAAATCCATCAATTGATATTTCCAGACGATCCTAAATTTGCACTTACGAACATTTTAGTTTAGTGAAACGGCCCCCTGATTGTTTCGTCAACTTCGAACATCATCGGTCGAAAATATTACATGTTTTCAATAATATCGCCGATGCTGTATGTGTTATAATACCAGAGCCGAGCTCATAAATGTATGGAAACGGGTGTGGTATAATTCAATGTGACACAAAGCAATGCGCCTCATGTGAACAACATGATCTTGATCTGTGACTACGCTGCTCAAACACGCAGTAAGGCCCATTTTAATAGTCGGAGCTCATTTGTAAAAGTAGTTCCTGGTATATGAACCAAGTGGTGTCGACATACAAGAACGGTGGAAAGAATTTAACACCGCTGTACAATTGCTGTTCCTGGAACATGCTGCGCGTAATGACCCTTAATGACCCTTAATGGGCATTAAAGTTCCAACGCGTTTACCATTGTCTACGTAATGACAGTTTAACCGTTCCATTGTCTGAGAATTTTAATCCCTAAAACTCTCTATGGATATATTGTTCATTCTGTGTCATTATTTTATCGATAAAATACCATTAACTTTCCAAAAATCGCGTTCTGCGTTTTAGAGAGTCAATTTAGCTGATCAATTTCCATTTGTTTCTCGCTATAAATGTATACAGAAGGAAAAGTGGATCGATATTCTGGCAGTGTAGATCCTCACTAGACTACGTGCACCACAGATCGCATGTTCAATAAACCCGGTGGGGTCAATATAATATCACCCCGGCTTTGATATTATATATATCCCTTATCGCAGCGCCAAATTTTGATTTCGAAAAAAATACACTATTTTTCCACCAATGACGTTGAAAGTTGACATGCGGAATTGAAGTCTGATCTTTTGTTTGTCAACTTTCGACGACATGTACACATAACATGAGGATTTTGGAAATCAATACCGGCAGAATTCGGCGATGCGATAGGGAACGTATTACCAGAGCTGGACACATATCATAGAATCGTCATATAACAAAGCGATACAATTATTTATAACACTAACATGTCACTATCTGAAAAATCAAATTTCATGGCTTTTATTTTCCACGAGTTTTATAATGTAAAGTGTCAATAATTCTTGGAGTTTGTGAAAGGATTCTACAGAGCGCATCCATCGTGAATTGAGATTGCTGGGGGCCAAGAGGATCAACATGCAGCAGTCTGTCGTCGTCTTTGTTCTGATTACATAACTCTGATTACATTACATTACATTGCATTACATAAGAGGTATGTCGCGGTAGTCGCTTGGTGGTGCTAATTGTCGGTGACTTGAACAATTGTCTTTTGAATTTTCTGTAAAGAATTAATTTGTTGCATCCCCGCAGGGGACGTAGAAAACATGCTTTGACAGCACTTTAGAATCAGAATCAGAATCAGAATCATTGCCATTGGAAATGATTCTGAAGTGCTGTCAAACCATGTTTTTATTGAGAAAGAAGGCAAGATATAAAAGCAACAGCAGACGACAATTATATCGTGTAGCGGTCTAAGGGTTAATACTGTATTTGACTGGTATAATCAGCTATAAACAGATATGGTGCGACAACAGTGGTCTAATGAAATCGGCGTTTATACGTCGTGAACACGGTTTTCCGGCACTCTATCCAGATTTTAGGAAGCCCCTCTGTGTCTTATCACAGCCCTTCAAGTGAGATTTTATATAATAATAAATCGGTTTCTCGTAATTACGTTGATAACAATCGATTTATCGGAATGGGTTTACCCTGGGCTAATGTTACATATATCGCCTGTTAACATTGTGTTTTTATGTATCCTACCAGGGACCATACATACAATTTTCTTCCCAGCCCCTATGTAGACATATTGGTTTGCTATTAAAGGTCCGTCCGTCCGTCCGTCCGTCCGTCCGTCCGTCGGTCCGGTCCGTCCGGTCCAGTCCGTCCGTCCGTCCGACCGTCCGTCCGTCCGGTCCGTCCGTCCGGTCCGTCCGTCCGTCAGCCTCCGTCAGTCCGTCCGTCCGTCCGTCGTGTCCGTCCGTCCCGTCCGTCCGTCCGCTGTCCGTCCGTCCGTCCGTCCGTCCGCCTTCCGTCCCGTCCCGTCCCGTCCCGTTCCGTCCGTCCGCCCGTCCGTCCGTGTAAGAGGTTCTCCATCATCCTATAACTTCAACTGCATGGGTTACTTTAACATTCGCATAGATGATATGATATTGACATGTTTGATCTTGACAAAGTCGTTGAAACACGTAGTCATCGTTTACAGTCAAGTATGTCAAGGGGGCATGTCAATGTGGCTAAACTTCGTACTACTTTAGCATCGTCTGCACATTTTAATTCATGGATTAACATTTATTGAGCATAAGCTGCATATGTAAATCCAAAAATTGTTTACAATAATATAAAAAAAAAATTTTTTTAGTCGGACGAAGTTTAGTGAAACGACACCTCCCCCCCCCCCCCCCCAGGTGTATCACGAGCTCAGCAACACAACACGATTTTCGCAAGGTCAATATCGTGCATTAGGGATAGTAAAATGGCATCACATCTTACAGTGCCTTACAGTGATCACATCTTATCAAATGTGGTCGTGACAGGAGAAATGGGGCTTATAATTTTCATTGTCATTTATCTCCCATAGTGCTGTCTGTTCGCGATCGCAAGACACGAAAACATGCCTTACAGTGATCACATCTTATCAAATGTGGCCGTGACTGGAGAAATGGGGCTTATAATTTTCATTGTCAGTTATCTCCTATGGTGCTGTCTGTTCGCGATCGCAAGACACGAAAACATGCCTTACAGTGATCACATCTTATCAAATGTGGCCGTGACTGGAGAAATGGGGTTAATAGTTTTCATTGTCAGTTATCTCCCATGGTGCTGTCTGTTCGCGATCGCAAGACACGAAAACATGCCTTACAGTGATCACATATTATCAAATGTGGCCGTGACTGGAGAAATGGGGCTTGCAGTTTTCATTGCCAGTTATCTCCTATGGTGCTGTCTGTTCGCGATCGCAAGACACGAAAACATGCCTTACAGTAGAATTGTCATATTCATGATTTACAGTGCAGCATCTCTATAACATTGCAACCTCACTAAGCCGGTCCCCAGGGTGTTCGGTTTAGTGAGGTTGCAATGTACATCGTATGTGTAATTTGATTCTGTCTAGCTAAGCTGACGTTTAAACATCGGTACAGACTATATAAACAGATTACGTGTAAAACAAAATGGATTACTTGCAACAGAACTCCCAAATCCCATTGGCTAATTAAATTGCACGTGTACTTTTCGGATGGCCTCGGAACGTGTCCGAATTAACTGACAGTTCGAAGTTATGTCTCGGTTTGGCTTCTTACAATGCCGTACCTGACTGGATCCATGCCCATGTATTATGGGTAATATCGGTCAATATGGGGACCAACATGTCGATTTTAATCACTATATTACGGAGCCTCGCGGGGGACGTATAATTCTTTTTTTTTTATGAATTCGTTCCCACGAAATAACAATTCGTTCCCTCAATTTATCTATTTGTTCCCACGAATTAACAATTCGTTCCCACGAATTAACAATTCGTTCCCTCAATTTAACAATTCGTTCCCACGGGAACGAATTGTTAATTCGTGGGAACGAATTGTTATAACGTGGGAACGAATTGTCATTTCGTGGGAACGAATTCTTAATTCGAGGGAACGAATTTTTATATCGTGGGATCCATGTCCCCTGCGGGGCTCCGTAAAATATGGTACATACATGTACATGTACAAACCTAACCCGAAATTTCAGTGTCAGTACATGTCGTATTGCGTTTACATCCCAATACAATACATTAGACACACGTGACGTTGCGCGATGTTGTTGATTGGTTAAAGTTCGCAACGTCGCTGTTCCAGGAATTGCGACAAAATGACGTAAAACAAGAATATTGTTAATTTCAACGCCATATTTGGTTATTTACAGTTTGAAACTATCAGAAAATGCAGTGTAAATATAATTATTACTTAGATATCAATTTTTGCCTAGAAATTGCCTGTATTTGCCTACAGCAATAACATACACAGTCCATGCTGATACGGCGTGTTTTCCAGTCTGATACTGAAACTTCTAGTCTGATACTGCCTTTTCTAGTCTGATACCATCGTTACTAGTCTAATACCACCGTTTCCAGTCCGATACCATGTCTCGCGCGCGTATTAAACCAGTTCCTTTGGGCATGCGCATTGCGTATGTTTAGTTTATCGGCTGTGTAAATTTTGACAGATGCCGGGAATTTAAATTTGTAGGCTCTGTATTTCATCATTCAATCATGGATAACGGTATAGATTTTAATATAGGATTATCACAACTGCCGGATGATTGATATTGAAATTGATATGTCAGTAATCTAAGTAATAAAGACGTTAATACGTGTCTTGTTTCATATCGGCCTAGGTCGATATCAAACAAGCCACGTATTAACCTCTAAGTAATAAAACCATGGGCTGTTGCGTTTACTGGGGTGATAATACATTTGGCCTGTTTAAAGTTTGCGAGGAGTCCTTCATAAACGTAAGTATGTATCAAAAATGGTTAATGGTTTCATGCCTAGCATTCGGAGGTCAACTTATGCTTACATCTATGTCACGTGATGTGTGAACTATGGAAGTGCATCGGCGTGGAATAATTAATAACCCTTATGCTGGTTACATATTGAAAAAGAAGCTAGTAGAGGAATGGATTGAATTAATTGAGAAGCAACTATAAAACACCACGGATCTTTCATTCATGCAGTAGGCCGAATGTGCAACGCCCCCTGTTGTCATAATGGGAACGCTTCCATTATGACGCCAGGTGGCGCTCCAAAATATTCATATATAAATAAGTGTTCATGTTTGCAAATGGAGGTTATGGTTATGAAGGGGGGTAACTACTTATTTTGGATCGCCACCTGGCGTCATAATGGAAGCGTTCCCATTATGACAACAGGGGGCGTTGCATATTTTGTGATGTTTAATTCGGCCTACTGCTTATTGCCATGCTGGCATCCCTCATTCGGCCATTTCATATTCTGACATGGGCCATTTTGCGTGCTTGCATGCGTCATTCGGCGGAATTCATATAGTCATATACGCATCCCAGCAAGCAGTAAGCAGAATGACACATGACAGAATATGGCATGTAACAATGTCAAATAGCCAATCGATGTGTGCAATATGCAATGTAATAATGCAAGATGGAGTTGTCATTAAGCAGTATTGTATAGCCAAGATGCAGGATAACATGTAACAATGTCAAATAGCCAATCGAGGTATGCAATGTGAAATGTAATAATGCACGATGGAGTTTTCATTAAGCAGTAACGAGTTGCCGCAGTGCAGTATGACATCTAACAATGGTCGACGGCATTGTCATGAAGCAGCATGCTACATGTATGTAGTGGCGGATATCCCCTTCCATATTCGGCGTGCTTCGGTTTTTCATGGTACTGCTATGAACGGCGCTGGTCATACTGAAAACGTTCTATTGAAGATAACATTCTAAATGAGTATATCAAATATTCAAAAGACACTATGCTACTAGTGTACTGCAAAGTTTTTAATCTTATCTTAGACAAAGGTACGGTTCCTGATATTTGGTGTAATGGAGTAATCTTACCTTTGTATAAGAATAAGGGTGACATGCAAAGCCCAGACAACTATAGAGGGATTACTATACTAAGTTGTTTTGGAAAACTTTTCACAGGAGTCTTGAACAATAGGTTAAACAATTTTCTTGAAAAGTCCGGATTATTGGATGAGGAGCAGGCTGGTTTTCGTAAACATTATGGCACTACTGACCACATATTTACTCTGAAAATGCTAACTGACTTTTATTTATTCAAAAATAAACGTTTGTTTTGTGCATTCATCGACTATCGAAAAGCTTTCGACTCAGTTAATCGCACTGCACTTTGGAGGAAATTGCTCCAAACTCATGTTAATGGAAATTTCTTTAGAGTTATTTACAATATGTACGATAAAGCTAAATCATGTGTAAAAGCAGGTCAGCAGTTGTCTGACTTTTTTAAAAGTTCTGTCGGAGTTAGACAGGGTGAGAATTTGTCGCCTATTTTATTTTCTTTGTTTCTTAATGACCTGACTCAGTTTATGTCAAATTCTTATGGAGGTTTAAATCTGTTAACTGATGATATTCACTCTTTCCTAGATAGTAGATGTGTATTTCAAACTGTATTTACTTTTGTATGCTGATGATACTGTTATTTTCGCGGAATCAAAAGAGGAATTACAGATAGCTCTGGATGCAATGCAAAATTACTGCAATATGTGGCAACTTCAAGTCAACACAGCAAAAACAAAAGTGGTTATTTTTTCCAGAGGTAAACTTAGGAATAAACCCTTATTTTATCTCAATGGTTCTAATCTTGACGTAGTTGATGACTTTAGTTATTTAGGTATTAAATTTAATTTTAATTTTAATGGTAAGTTTGCAAAGACTAAAAAGCATTTGGTAGATCAGGCACGAAAAGCAATGTTCCATGTAATTAAGAAATGTCGGAAATTATGTTTGCCAGTTGATTTGCAGCTTCACCTTTTTGACACAATGATTGTCCCAATTTTACTGTATGGGTCCGAGGTATGGGGCTGTGAGTCACTAGATGTAATAAACCATTTTCAACTTAAATTCTATAAAATGCTACTAGATGTCAAACAAACTACATTTACTGACATGGTATACGGTGAAGTTGGGACAGTTCCGATTGCTGTAAAAGTTAAAAGCAGAGTTCTCAATTTTTGGAGCAGACTAATCACCGGCAAGCAGGACAAAATATGTTGTATTATGTATAAATTACTGTATTCAATGCATACACAAAATGTTTACCATTCGCCCTGGATAAGGTTTGTCCACGATACATTAGATAGTCTCGGTATGTCTGACCACTGGTTGTTGCAAAAAGTTGATCATCCTTTAGTTTTTAAGCATAAGGTTAAAGCTGTTTTGAATGATCAATATATGCAGCAGTGGAATACTAATATTTGTAATTCAGCTAAATGTTTAAATTACAGAATATATAAATCCACTTTTGAGTTTGAAAAATACTTGAAGATTCTTCCTCCGTCATTAGCTTCTATTATGAGTAAATTCAGATGCTTAAGTCATAAAATGCCTATTGAACAAGGTAGATGTTTTGGAATAATTAGAGACAATAGATTATGTAATATATGTAACAGACAGGAATTAGGTGATGAATTTCACTATCTTTTTAATTGCCCATATTTTTCCCAAGAAAGGAAGAGGTATATTTCCAAAGAATGTTATACATCACCTAACACCTACAAATTTGATGCAATTATGAATTCGACAGAAAAACAAACACTTGTCAAATTAGCATTGTTTATGAAAGTAATCATATCAAAATTTAAGTGATTATTCTCAGCTTTCAATAATTTTAAGGTTATTTCATCTTCCTTAACTTCATATACATGTATCATGTTTGTATGTATAATTTGCGTGTGTTTTATATCATGCCATGTTTGTTTGTTGTGTTATGTTTTCTTCTTAACTCAGATGCCCATATGGGCCATGAGTAATAAAAACTTAAACTTAAAAACTTAAGAATACATTACAATAATTACTTCCTTTGACATTAAAATAACGCCATTTGCTTTGTTGTTTATAGTCAGTTATACCGATGAAAGCCGAAACACGCCGAATGCCCGTTGTTGTGGCTGGATAAATTGGCCTTATGGGATTTGTAACCAGTGTAGTTCCTGATTAAACAGCACACTCATGTAGCCTGATAACGACCTTTATTGTTGTTGATATCAGGCCCGTACGCAGGAATTAATTTAGGGGGTGCGTTATCACAATTATGACAATTACTTTCAAAAAGTGCAGATCCTGATGAGACGGCTCGTCACGAGCCGGCTCATCTGGATCTACACTTTTTGCCATTACTACTATACAGGCCTGTGGTGTTGAACGGGTTAAGGGGGTGCGTACGCACCCGTCGCACCCCCTCTGCGTACGGGCCTGCATATATGGGTATGCCAATGAAAGATGAAACACGCCGAATGCCTGTGGTCACAGACAAATATACATCCCAGGCTGATACATGTAACTACACCCGCAATATTTACAATATGGCAGGCCTGTGCGCTCCTCGGAGACTTGTCACCCCATCCTACAATCGATCGTTGTTGAAATCCTGAAAATTGTTGCTTCTGAGTGTCAACAATGTCTGATACTTGCTAATCATGCCAACAGTTGCATTTCTTTTCTTTCAGAAGGCGTGACTATAGTGCTTGAAATCAAGCAGCTCGATTGTTTGAGCCAGAGCTGTGTTACAGTGCTACAATCAAATTGCTTGATGGCGAGTTGCCATTGCCAAATGTGCATACAAAACACACATACGGCATTCGCAACACTCGTAGATGCTGATCATTCTATACAGTCTCGCAGTCGGATAATCGTGATGATCTGGTCGGTCAGCCATCAGTTTGTGATTTAATGGCGACCAGCGTAGCCCCTGATCAGACTGCACGGACGCGCAGTATGATCTGGGGCTACGCTGATCGCAAACGTCACACAGTCCATTTTGTTTGCCACGTTTCCGGTCCAATTGTCTCAACAAAAGTTGCACATTTAACCGAGTGGAAAATATTTATTGCCCATTGTGTTTCAAACCCTAGTTTGATTACTGCAGAAACTGTATTCTGCTGCCAGAAACTGCATTCTGCTGTCAGAACCTGCATTCTGCTGCCAGAAACTGCATTCTGCTGCCAGAAACGTTATGCTTCTACCGACGGATTCAACGTGGCTTTAGGCTGTTGTTATCAGCGAAAGTGGTACATGTAGCAAGTTGTAGTTACAAATGGTTTGAATTGTCGGAGCCCGTCGGTTTGATGTCACGTACTGTCTGTTCCACGTTATTCTGTCGACGAATTTGTGTCTATCAAACACATTCAATATAAATACTTTTTAAATGTAAGTAGTTTTTCATCAAATGTCACTGACCCTCCCAACAAAAATTATTTGACGAATTCCATCAAATAGATTTTTTCTTTTTAAATGTTTAATTGTGGACCGATTTTCAAAAGTTTTCTTAGTTACATCATTCCCAAGCTAGCTAGCCATGTTTTGGTGTCAATAAAATAAAATCAATGGAATTTTATCAAATAAAACAATTGGGGAGGGTGACCTTTTTGTTATTGATATTTAATGTGTTTGATAGCCAGAAGTTCGTCGGCAGAAAAACATGGAACGGACTGTAGCTTTACTTAGTCACAGTGAGACTACGAACCTCAGCAACGTGACGTCACACCGAAATATCCCACCAGTTTTAACGTCAATGATACCCCGAATTGCTGTTGCAACGTGATTTTCCAAATTTGGTGTCACATAAGGCATAAAAACAAGACAAGGCACAGAATAAAGCAAAATAGGGAGGGTAGGCTTTTCTTGTTTTAAATACTGCTAAATAGTTGTACCAGCCAATATGTCATATCGATGGTCTAGTAACATAAGGTCGTAATTGCTATGCTTTAGCATAGCAGTTACGACCTTATGTTACTAGACCATCGATATGTGTTCTTGCTAACTTGATTTGAGGGATATAACAAATAGTATTACAGTTTCAACATAATGTTCTTGATGCTGAAGATGAATGATGTACAGACATGTCAATGGATTATTGTCTAACAACTTCGTTTTTACGCCGCGATGAGACCTATCATGAACCTAGACATTAATTCCGTCACTGGTATGCCGGTTGGGGACGAACATTAAGGTTCTTAATTGTGTCTATACGTGGCGTGGATAGGAATAATCTAATTTAAGGTAGAAATGAAAATTATTGGTCATGATTTGGCAGCACTTTAGAATCATTTCCCGTGGAAATGATTCTAAAGAGCTGTCAAACCATGACCAGTAATTTTCATATCTACAGTGGGGTCAGCGTTTTAGTGCACACACGAACGAACACGACAGGTTGGTTCGTTCTTGTGTGCACTTACACGCTGACCCCACTGCACGCACCGTAGAGTCGAAGAGACGACACTCCCGTTAGTCGCCACCATACATTACAATGTACAGTAGTAGACATACTCATGTATTTGTGTGTATTTAAATACAGATGTATGTTTTATTATTATTTAACCCTTACACTGACGAATTGCATTGTGTCGTTTAATGTTTATTTTTTTATTTTCAACTTTCCTCATCAAAAACATGGTTTTACGGCACTTTAGAATCATTTTCGTTGGTTTTACTTCACATTTTGCGTTCTTTGTCAAACGGCAAAACAAGTTAAACTGGCTGATGGCTGGAACACACAAATATGGCCGACTTAGCTACTCCATGTGCCGTATAGGATACAGTAACGAGGCAGTATTAACATGTATGTTAATATATATTCCAACACAATTACGAAGCAATTACCTTTTAGTCAAACGATGATCAGGTATATAACGGGTCTTTAATACTATTAACAATCTAGATGCTTAACCCTTAAAAGGCGGAGCCGAACATTGACACATGTTGTTGTTTCATAGTTTGTGGTCGTTATCAATAACAAACGTGGTTTGACAGTACTCGAGAATCATGTCCAATGGAAATGATTCTAAAGTACTGTCAGACCATGTTTTTGATGAAAACATGGAAAATACAAAATAAATAGCAGACGACCAAAACATAATACAGCATCGCAAGAGTTAACCCTTACACTGCCGAATTAAATGTTGTCGTCTGCTGTTTATTTTTTATTTTCGATTTTTCTCATCAAAAACATGCTTTGACAGCATTTTAGAATAATTTCCATTGGAAATGATTCAAAAGTGCTGTCAAACCATGTCTTTATTGAGAAAGAAGGCAAAATATAAAGCATCAGCAGACGACAATTTTCTCAGCAGTCTAAGGGTTAAAGTACGGCTTGAGGCTATCATAGAGAGTCGATAAATTACTCTAGCATGTGAAACAACTTGCAAAAGAAACGACCCAAATGCGATGCAATTCGCAATATCAGACCTGTGTCGACTCTGCACGCCGTATATTCTATAAGTCCACCGTTTTACCAAATGCAATAAAATACAATCATGTTGGAACTGTACTTCTACAGAAGTGTGGTACCGCTGGTATCACATCAGGAGCTACACTGTTAAACCGGCAATTGTGCCATTATGTCATGATGTGTGACGTGTTTGCACCAATTTAGATGGAATCATTGGGGATAGAATTAATGCCCCAGTGTTGCGGTTGGCGGTGAATTTGCATTGCAAATCGACCAGTATTGGCCCGAAAAAATAGATTATGCAATCGAATAAAAATCCCATACCACGTGTTTTCGTTCAATTTTCGTCTTTCATTCAAGTATTCCCAAGGCGAGATTCGTATAAGGAAACAGATACATATGCCATGAAGTTACATTTAAATAATGAATTCATCAATCATCAATACGAACTTTTTAACTTTCACAAAGCCTTAAAAAAGACTGTGGGACAATGGTGTCTGGGTTTTTTCCATATGTTTGTTACATGTACAGGGTGGTTCAAAATATATGCCCCCACATTAAATAGACATAACTAGTGTTCTACGTATGATACTCATACAAACTAAAGTTGAATGCAAAGTAGTGTAGTGTAGCATTTTACTCATTATATATTGTAACTAATGACGTCATTACTTCTAGTGTATGACGTCACACTATGTAATGTATGATTATTACTGAGAATTCACGAAATAGAGAATAGTAGGTTAGTGCCGTGAATGGGAAAACATATCTAGCAAGGCTTAGGAAACGGGATGGGCGAGGCTCTGCCGAGTACATCCCGTTTCCGTGCCGCGCCAGATATTTTTTCCCATTCACGGCACTAACCTACTATTCTATTTATCCCGTCAACCCGGACAGATAGCTTTAAAATGCAATAAAAATAACCCCAGCCACCGCACATATTCATACACAGTGATTAGGTCGTATTGACAGGATATCAAAAATGTTGCACGGCACCGTGTTTCTCGTCACATACGCACTGTGTTAACGGGATAAAATTGGTTGAACACTGTTACACGGATGTTGAAATGTGACCTATCGCATCGGGAAATGATAAAAACATTTTAGGACAGACTATTGAATCATTAAACTTATACAAAGGTAATATTAGGACTGAGTATATGAATCATTAACCCGATACACATACATTCTGCAATTCACCTTCTAAATTAACACACAAGTTGACCATATGCTGAGACAAGTACAGTGTGATCAGCGTGTAAGTGCACACACGAACGAACACGACAGGTTGGTTAGCTACCCACCCAAAGTGTATGTTGTTACCACTCAGTTGAACCGTCTCGCCGAGACGGTTCAACTGAGTGGTAACAACATACACTTTTGATGCGAAATGAGAAAAAATTCAGAATTTTTTTTACATTTTTTGTTTATACATGAAATACAGTGTGATCAGCGTGTAAGTGCACACACGAACGAACACGACAGGTTGGTTGACACGGTGACCCCACTGTACTTGTCTCAGCATATGGTCAACTTGTGTGTTTATTATCAGGGCTCCAGATAAGGAATTAGTAATTGAGTATTGTCACTCCATCATTTCTGAAGCAATTGGGTATTTCAAAATTTTAATTGGGTAAAATAAAATCACACTACTGTTTGCACATCAACAGACTGCAATTATTGAATACATGTAGTTTGCTTCGAAATGAAAACAAGATGTGTTTTCTTAGAAAATAAGAAAAATATGCTATATTCTGATCTGTTTATTGTTTTCTGCAGCATGATAAAGGTACCATAAAATTTGT
Organism: Conchocele bisecta; assembly: GCA_029237695.1. NCBI lineage: Eukaryota > Metazoa > Mollusca > Bivalvia > Lucinida > Thyasiridae > Conchocele > Conchocele bisecta. Next base: position 57,901,347 of record CM055267.1, read on the forward strand.
ATTGCTTTTTGATACTAGCTACTTCTGATTTCAATTGGGTTTTTGGCAATTTTAATTGGGTATTTAAGCAAATACGCAGCTTATCTGGAGCTCTGTATTATTATTATACATTATATGTGATAATCTTTCATCAGAACCGATTATATGTATACAACACAGCTGTATATTATGGTATTACATGTTGCGACCGGGTTGTCAATATTTTCGCTAAATCTTGTATTCTTGTGGACACGTATGTAATGAACCAATCCCTCATTTTCCAGATCTGAACTAGTTGTAGGGTTTGCATGTGCATTGTTTGAGAAAGGAAAGAATTCATTCCATCAGCAAAATAGAAATACTTGAGGAGATCCGCTGCTCCATGAATGAAGAATTTTGTGTGCAAATCAGACTTGTTAAAGGGCGGCTACAGCACGTTACAGTGGGGTCAGATTGTAAGTGCACAGTCACACGAACGAACACGACAGGTTGCTTAGCTACCCACCCAAAGTGTATGTTGTTACCACTCAGTTGAACCGGTTCAACTGAGTGGTAACAACATACACTTTTGATGCGAAATGAGAAAAAATTCAGAAAAATATTTACATTTTTTTTTTATACATGAAATACAGTGAGGTCAGCGTGTAAGTGCACACACGAACGAACACAACAGGTTGGAACCAACCTGTCGTGTTCGTTCGTGTGTGCACGTACACGCTGACCACACTACAAAATGGGTATACATTTTGAAAACCATGTATAACGTAGATAATATATGTGGTTCCTGACTATTATATACAAGGCCAAAATGTCTGTGATCATTTAATACATTCAGTACAATAAAAAATAATAAATTTATCCTTAGATTGAAAATATTTTCTTCAAATTGTACTTAGCAACCAACATAAGTATACTTAACAATCTTGGTGAATCTGCTACTGGTGACGAAGGTCTCCGTACTAGCATCAGAAAATTAAAATGAATAAAGTGAACTGGCGATTATGACATTTGATGACAGTACAGATCCTGGAGGCCGTTTCACTAAACTTCGTACATTTACCATTAAAATGTTCGTAAGTGCAACTGTTTTCTTGTAAACACTTCTTACATTTACATTTATTGAGCATAGGCTGCATATGCAGCCTATGCTCAATAAATGTAAATCCATCAATTGAATTACGAACATTTTAGTCGTACGAAATTTAGTAAAACGGTCCCCAGGTCTGCTAGCACACTTCCGTCACCTGGTATATATACAGTTTGTTAGAAGCATGCCAATTGTTTGACCGACTGACGAGCAGTGAAACGCAGTCAGTAGCCGATTTCATCAAAATTGCAAAGTATACTTATTTAGCAAAGTATTCTTTGAGGGAGAAATTTTTAATTTTAGGATAATTATATTAATTTTTATTATACTGAATGTATTACATTATGACAGCCATTTTGGCTGTGATAATGTAATAAATTCAGTATAATAATTATGCATACTTTTAATCATCAAATATATGCAGTAGTTAGTTCTATATGAAATAATGCATTTCGGAAAAAATAAATAATTGCTCCCTCAAAGTATACTTTGCTAGAAAAGTATACTTTGCAATGTTGGTGAAATCGGCTACAGGTCTGAGTCTGCACTGGTCACAAACACAATAAGCCCCATTTCCTCATCACAGCCAAAATATCCGAGCTATACTAATGTGTGTATTTAATGAGTGTCGCATTTTATCACATACTAACAGTGGAAGGCGTTCACGTCTAATGGACAAATGCAAATTATTATTCCGAAAGAATGTATGTCCATTATTCTACGTAATAGTTATGCAAATAGAACGGCGAACAATAGTGCATGTCAGTGATCAATACTAAACAGTGTAGACTTTTAACGGCAATGTGTCTTAGATGATGTATCAGTAGCCGATTTCATCAAAATTGCAAAGTATACTTTCCTAGCAAAGTATACTTTGAGGGAGCAATCATTGATTTTTCCGAAATGCATTATTTCATGCAGAACTAACGATTGCATATATTTGTTACGAGTCATCTCATCAGGATTTGCTCTTTTTTAAAGTAATTTTCATAGTTTTGATAACGAAAAATACCCCCTTTTCATAAATGGACTAGTCTGAAAACCATTTTGTGACTGTTGGATTGGATTGCAAAATTAGCCGCTATAGAGTGGTGTTTTGTTCTCAAAAACCTGAAAATTACTTGCAAAAAGTGCAGATCCTGATTAGACGGCTCGTTACGAACCGGCTCATCTGGATGTATACTATTCGTCAACGTCAACGTCTTGTGTGCCAGGATAGTAATGGTCACTGGTTAGATTTTTTCTGGCGGTAAATGCAAAAGTTATATTTTCAACACTTATATATAGACTAGTGGAGAGGCCCCCTCAAGAGTAGTGGCTTGAAAACTACTTGTTCAACCCAAGGGAGCAAACGCAACGACTGTTACATTATGTGTTTACTCGCATAGAAATACGGTTAGGTGAACCGTCAAAAACAAATCATCATTGACACATTTGTATAAATCGAATATGGCCGACAAATATTCCCCCGGACTGCACGCCTGCACATACATGCAGTGTGTGGAAGAACGAAAATAAATATATAGAATTTAATGAACGTTAATGGTTGTATGCCATTTGTTTTGATTATTAACCAACGTGTTATTTATAAAGAGAATGAGTCATGTTTAACATACTTATTACTGGACCATTTTGGATGCACAAATGGCCACCAAGTATCGATTCCCTTATTTCAATAATACTCCAGTTATTTAAGTACGTTTGCTAGGTAAAATAGCAAACGAATGAAATAATTCTATGAAATGTTCCTAACTGATTACACTTCAAGGATTCTGGGGCCCGTTTCACTAAACCTCGTAAGACTAAAGTGTTCGTAAGTGCAAATTTAGGATCGTCTGGAAATTTCAATTGATGGATTTACATTTATTGAGCATAGGCTGCATATGCAGCCTATGCTCAATAAATGTAAATCCAATAATTGTCTGCAAGAAAACATTGTTAATGTGCAATTTACAGACTATCATAATATTGCACTTACGAACATTTTAGTCGTAAGAAGTTTAGTGAAACGGCCCCCAGAACTGTCTGGAATTAACTAGCTTGCAGAAAATCAAAGATGGCCGCCAACCGGAATACATTTCTTACAAGCCTGTAGAAAGTAAGGTACGAAATACCAGTTGCTACACACATACACTTACTGTTTAAATGTTGCTAATGACAACATAAAGAACAATAGGGTATGGCCGTCAGAGTAGTTATGAATATGGCTGCCATAATGCTCATAGTGCAGTTGGGTCAGCGTGTAAGTGCACACACGAACGAACACGGCAGGTTGGAACCAACCTGTCGTGTTCGTTCGGGTGTGCACTTACACGCTGACCCACTGTATTTACAATATCAGATGAACTATCAACAAATGTTTGGTAACTACATGAATAACAACAATTGCAACAATATAATGCGCTAATTAAATAGTAAACCATTACATCGCCACGATCTTGTATTTCAAAATCACCATTTTGAATACATTTTGACAAAACATCAGAGCACATAAACACACAGAAACGAATTACAGCCAGGAAGTAATATAATTGAGTGAATTCACATATTGTTCGTGTTTCAGAATAGTACTTGGATAATATATCGGAGCTCAGAAACGGATTCCATGTAAGTACAGTCGAACCTCCTCGAATTGGAAATGATTCTAAAATGTTGTCAAAGCATGTTTTTGATGAGAATTATCGAAACAAATAAATAAACAGCGGACGACAAATTTAATTCAGCATTAACCTCCCTACCACAGCCACCTCTCTACAACAGCCAGTTTTGCGTCTTCCGATGGGTGGCTGTTGTAGAGAGGTTGCACTGTACATGTCTTAACATAATTCACTGAATTCACATACTGTTCGTGTCTAACACTAGTATTTGGATACAAATACAGATTGTAAGTCCATCATGTCTGTTTTCAACATGACAATGGGCATCAATGATGTATGCGAACCTTGCATACATCGACGCAAACTTAAACTTAGGAATATAATGTATGAATCGAACTACCAATCATATGCAAACCGCATACACCGACGCAAACTTAACTTAGGAATATAATGTATGAATTACACTACCAATCATGTGCAGTAATGCTTATCCAAGTTACAAAAGTGTCCCATGAACACGAGTTCATATATATATGTTTTATCCTGTATTTTAAACTAGTGTCCGTTATTAGTTTCCATGTACATATATATAGTTAAATATGTATTCATGTCCATGTAATCACGGTTTGTGTGCTATGCATAGTTATAATACAGTGCGTATGTGCCGTGAAACACGGTGCCGTGAAACATTTTTGACATCCTGTCAATACGACCAATTCACTGCGTATGAATATGTGCGGTTGATGGGGTTATTTTATTTGGCATTTTAAAGCCATTTGTATGTGTTGATAGGATAAATATAATAGTAGGTTAGTGCCGTGAATGGGAAAATATCTGGCGCGGCACGGAAACGGGATGTGCTCGGCAGAGTTTCGCCCATCCCGTTTCCTAAGCCTTGCCAGATATTATTTCCCATACACGACAGTAACCTACTATTCTCTATAATTCTAGTTTGGATGCCGCATCATTCAAGGAGTCGTATACAGCTATACTATGCTGGTCGGTAGTAAATTAGTATATGTGGTTCAAATAGACATTAATAGTATATGTGGTTCAAATAGACATTAATATATAAATTGTTAGAGAATGAAATAGTGTGAGTTTATGATCGAAGATGTTTTGATAATGCATTATACTGTCATGATAAGATATAACTTGAACACATACATGTGTGTATCTGTATCACATGTGTCAAGGGAACCGCCTCTGGGGAATTATAACATAAATTATTATAGGAATGAATGGCCTTTTTGTGGAATTTATCGGGGTATAAACTTGGAAAAGTCGCGGGAATACTGGACGAAGGCCGGATGGCCTCGTCCAGTATTCCCGCGACTTTTCCAAGTTTATATCCCCGATAAATTCCACAAAAAGGCCATTCATTCCTTATAATTCCAGCATTTGAAATAAATTCATCAAGAAAATGTGTTTATTTTCCGTTTTCTGAAGAATTATTTTAACTGCGCTTCACGGTTACGGAAAGTAGTTCGGCGTGGGAGTTTACTGGGATATAAATGTTGGACAGAGACTTGCTACGGGCCAATCAAATGTTAGGGAATTGTGTAAACATTTTTGTGCTGGAATTATGAGCATATATCTGTTGGCACATCAAATATAATAATGTTATATTATAAATACGTTTAATTGTCATAGCTGTGTGCTATAATATCACAATCATATATATACACAATATAAAGCATTTTTCTTACTTTAAATGAACAATGTTGTTTGCTCTGTGATAACTTGGAATTATACCAACACGCTCCACCGTCTGTGTCTATACATACAAACATACGACATAAGAATAAGGCGATGTTAATGGACCAATCATATATTTGGTAGTTACTTGTAAATTATATGCAACGTATACAACTATGTGTCCATGTGTCTTTGAATGCAGGCTTATCACGTTTTGTTTCTTTTTATTCAGCGTGCTTTCTTTGCTACATGTAAACATACATATCATTAACACATGTATTATTCTACACGCTTACATGTGTTCGGGTTCATGTAAATACATACATGGTCATGGTACAAAAAGAAGTAATCGAGATTGCATAGTATGGCATGTACTAGTATGCATGTAGCATTGACGTTTTTGCTAGCAAATATGGTACTGTTTCTTATATTTTGGGACTGCACACCGCCGTTCGTACAGTGCATGTTTGTAATGGAATGGCATGTTCCTCAGATTCCAAATCAAGTATTACCTAGTGCATAGTAATGTTTAGACAGCTGACATCAGCGAGGGCCGGTTCAATCCAGCTTTTTCTGGCAAATACGATGAATTTAGCACGTAAGGCAGCCTGTCTAGTCAGTGTAAAAATTGCTCACTGAGCGATATACACCCCGATTTGGCTGGTTGTAAGGTCGTTTGGTTGTCTATGAACGGGTGCCAACCCGGGATTTTAAGATGTAGGATAATTCCACTACTAAGTATACGATCGATTGCGTGCAAATAAAGTATGATTGCAAAACTACTACGATGTTCGTCTTCGAGAGATTCCAGACAAGGTGCAACTCAGATGGCAATCACAAGAACGTTATATGTTTGTGTCGCCTCGAAGCCTCGTCAACCACCGCTGTGCGCGTATCATGTGTTTATCATGATGTATTACGATATGTTCTTGCTTACATGTGTTCATGTGTCGCCTCTGGGTATTTTTTCCTCTATTTCACATGCAAAGCGTTATTGAATTAAGTGATATCATGGGTTTATATGTATGGTATTTTCAATATAAACGAAATGATAGAGAAATTAGTGCCGATTCTGATAAGCAAGCATACTACCAGGCTACAGTGGGGTCAGCGTGTAAGCGCACACACGAACGAACACGACAGGTTGGAACCAACCTGTCGTGTTCGTTCGTGTGTGCACTTACACACTGACCCCACTGTACTTACTGTCTGTTCCACGTTTTGCTGCCAACGAACTTTTGGCTATTAAACACATTAAATCTAAAAAATATTTAAATGTAAGTACTTTTTTATCAATAACAAAAAAGTCACCCTCCCCAAAAAGATTTATTTGATGAAATTCCATCAAATATTGATTTTCTTACGATTTTCCTATGGGAATTTAACATGGGGGCTAAAAATAGATTTTTTGTTAAATATTTTTTTTATTTGAGGACCGATTTTCAAAATATAACTTTAGTTTTCTTAGTTACATCATTTTCAAGCTATCTCGCCAGGTTTCGGAGTCAATTTCAAAAATGTTTCGTTTTTTGATCCTTCAGGATCAAAAAACGAAAAGTTTTGCAAATTGACTCCCCATGTTAAATTCCCAGGAAAATCTTTTTTTCGCAATAAAATCAATATTTGATGGAATTTCATCAAACAACTATTTTTGGGGGAGGGTGACTTTTTTCTTATTGATGAAAAAGATTTACATTTAAATATTTTTCAGATTTAATGTGCTTAATAGCCAAAAGTTAGTCGGCAGGAAAACGTGGAACAGACAGTAATCATTTTCAATACATCGGGTGTATAGGAAACCTTTCAAATGCTCATATCTCACAAACTATATATACAAAAGTGTTACTAAACATTTATCATATTATAATATCATTATATTGTCTCTGACATCTAAATGTTTCAATTCAAATGCTGTATTACTATCTGTATTGCGAAAAAAATATATAAAATAATGATAACAAAATAGCAAATAATCGAAAATTCAGCAAGTACACCATCAAGTCGAATTTCTAAGCACCAGAACGTGTTTGTGCAGTGGACTTGATAAGACATACAAACTCGCATATGTATCGGACATTTACTAAAATGTTTTGCCTGATCCATTTTCAAGTGTTCATTACTACATGTATTGTTTTTTTATAAATTCTTATTTTATTTCAGTCAAGTTGTTCAACAATGGAATTACAGTTCTCGCAATCTACTGAAGGCCTGCGATTTGATAGATATGTATCAAAGAGAGCGTAAGTTCCAAAACCGAATCCAAACTGCAACGGGACCATTGTTTACAGAAGCGGCCAGACGCTTTTTATCAACCCCCAATAAAATAACGCTGGCCTTTTCTCGTGTTCTTTGTTATCATTAGGTTAGTTACAAAGTAAAGAGAGACAAAAGCTTGAGCTGATATTATGATAAATTATACGGAATTAGTGTGCATAGTTTGGGAAATATGTAAATGTATATCAAAGTTTAGGTAGGTTATTTACCTATTCGATATAACATGATGTTATAGTATATGAGAGATAATAATTGCATGTGATACAGTGGGGTCAGCGTGTAAGTGCACACACGAACGAACACGACAGGTTGGTTCCAACCTGTCGTGTTCGTTCGTGTGTGCACTTACACGCTAGCCCCACTGTAGCTACTATGTGCGCTGAATGTGAATATATTTTCATTTCACAGTGATGATTGAACATGCAATTATGCGTTTTTTGATTATTGACATGGTGGCACGTTTTGGTGAAAGAGAATATGTTTGTTCGCCTGATGAAGACTGGTTACATAGGGTAATGATTACACTTACATTTTGTAATTGAATGTGTGTATATGTGTAAATTGGCGCGAAATTCGTGGACATTCAATGCTGGCATACATATATAGAAAACTTAAAGACGTAAAGAGAATCTACAACGTTTTAGATGTTTTAAGAATGTCAAATGTGCTGGTGGCCAGTTTGAATAAATAAAATGAGAGATGATTTCCAAATTATAATGTTCATATTAAATTTGGGGTCTCATCTTGTAGGCATAAAGTGTGTAACTATTCCACCAGTTTTAAAAGTTAAGAGTGCCCGCTATACATATATACTCATTTAGTATTATTTATTTACTGATAGTGACTCGCTGTGGTATCAGGCTATTTTGATATGCAAATGAGGTAGGACAATTTAAATTATTTATACAAATTAAATGCGTCACCTGAAAAAACTATTTTTATCGCTAGATTATAAAGTGTGATCATTGCACATCAAACAATAAATAACAATTTATTTACCATCTCAAGGAAACACGGTGATCGCCCTTGATATCAGTTTTCATGTTTGATATAAGAAATATAATAATGTAAATTAATACATCGGGAAATGGTGAATGACAGTTTATTTTGCCCGAACAATGTCATGTCTAACGAATGGACGAACACATGTGCCCCCTATAGTATAACCTGGTACGAGGGACTCTATCTGTAATAATTTGCTGTTCCGAACAGAATGAACAAATAAAATACTAAAATAATTAAAGTAGCATTAAACATCACACCCATTCATTTGCGAGTTTCATTTTAAATAATGGCGGCCATTTTGAATTAAGCACGGCAGTCACAAATCGTGTAGACCTTGATCTGTCTTTATAATATAATGTGTCATAAACAACAGACACAATACGTTGAACTTCGTATGTAGCTTAATTCGCAAGATAGAGTCCACTTTGTAGATAATGTGGCTTCGTGGTCTTCAGGAATATTTCACGGCCATCTTGGATTCTTATGAATTTGACAGTCTCAATTTATGTTTAAATTTAAGGTATGTTATCCAAACGTATTTCTGTGCTCGTGTGATCAAAATCCAATTGTCTATTTGCTTACATTTATCAAATAAGTAATACACAATTCAGGCTAAATGTTGATTCTTGGCGGCCATCTAGAAAGAAAATATTGGTGTTCTCAAATATATAGATGTCCCAGCCATACGCATCGCGTTGTATATGCCCCATGAAATACTAATCAACGGTAAAAACAGTACTGTATTGGATATGAAGGACCCGTGGGGCCCCTGATCATCTAATGAGTCATGCATAGTCGCTTCGTAAATGTGATGGGATATAAGCATAGCATAGATGTGAACATTCTCTTCTTACAATATCGGCCATCTTAGTATGTATAAGCCACCAGCCTTATTAGGTGTCACACATACCAATACTAATATGACAAGCACATGAATAAAATTTGGTGCAACATGATGTGGAGGGATCTGACTACAACATGCTATGCTTTGTTTACATCAAATGTATATACAACGTCTGATATATGAAGGGTTTTGTTGACCATTTGTTATTTGTTTGGAGAATTCAATAAAGACTGTGTAACAGTAAGAACAAGGCACAGTGCTGTATATATATACCTGTGCTACCATAATACTGTATCGAATCCAGTGACTTGTAAGCAGTTATCTGAGTGTATTGTTACTACTCTGTACTTGCCTGGTATGCGACTAAATACGGGTTTTACCTGTGGCAGATGCACTTCTAATAATAGACAGTGCATCAGTTTGACATTTTACACATTGACTGATGGTACAAATGCTCAGCTATCTAGCTTTTTGTGTAGTCTGCTGGAATATTATGTATAGGACGTTGTCATCATGTATATGTGGGACGTATTGCATCAGATTTTGTGCAATATTATTTGCTGCATGTGTCAAACCCTCCAAGTGGTGAAACTGTCCGATAACATGTACACACTTAATTGGCGGAGATGGCAACTCAATGCTATGTATAATATACTCTAAGAAGAACAGGGTCAGATATACTTTACATAGATATTCAGGCACATGTATGATTCCACTTCATTTGAAACAAACGGACGTATTATATATAGTCAGTCCTTAATGTAATGCTATGCAAGTACGTATTGTACTGTTAAAGGTACATGCCCACTAAGTAGGCACACAATGTTCTTTATAGTAATTAAATAAGTGTATTATTGTGTCACTATTCCACTAGTTCTAAAAATTACGAGTGCCCGCTATACATATATAATCATTTAGTAATATTTATTTTACTGATAGTGACACGCGGTGGTACCAGGCTAGTTTCATATGCAAATGAGGCATGATATTTTTTAATTATGTATACTAATTAAATGTGTCACCTGAGAAAATAATAATCTCGACAGATTATAAAGTATGATCATTGAAAATAAATACAGACAATAAATAGCAATGTCTGTTAACATTTTAAGGAAACACGGTTATCGCCCCTGATATCAGTGTGGAAAGTTACGTCTGATATAAAATGTATGATAATGCCAATCAATACATGGGGTAATGGTGAATTAACGTTTATTTTGCCAGAAAATGTCTCAGATGATGTCTCTGATATTAAGAACATGTTGTGCCTACTGAGTGGGCATGTACCTTTAATATACATGTAGAATACCGTGTGCACTCATTTGATACTGTTGCACTTAATCTGATTAACCGACACCGGATTCGTGTTCAGGATGATATCGCGCATTGACTTAAAGTAATCATTGTTTTTGCTCTCTCGGATTTAACAGAAGTGCGTGTTATCGCACCGTGCTCCCTTACTATTACATGCACAACGAGTACGTATCATATTAAATTAAGTACATTCTTTATTGGTTTATGATATGTAACACACCAGTGCACAGATAGCTTTAATTACGGTTTAACCAGCTATTTAGCCAATCAAGCCGGTATGGAGGTGCAATGTCTGTATACCTTTATGTTATTTAATTTGCATGTATCTAGGAGACAATTATAAATCGCATTAAATATAACTTTTCCATACTACGAGGGTTCCTTTTAAGCTCCCCATTGAGGACTGCACTAGTTTATGAAAACAATACGACAGCTTTTGCAAATCATCAGTCCAATAATACAAAAGCAAATATAAAGCGTATCACGTTGTCCGTTTCCGTCCATCACAACCTCATATAATTCGGTACGCCGTGTACCTATACAACATGTTAAAAGCTTTCAATGTTTCCATATTTAAAAAAGTCACACCACGTATTACAGTCAATAGGAAGGGGTCAGTGGAAGAAGCGGGCTAAGTCTATTCAATAAGAAGGGGTCAGTGGAAGCAGCGGGCTAAGTCCATTCAATAGGAAGGGGTCAGTGGAAGAAGCGGGCTAAGTCCATTCAGGAAGCAAGTGAGGCAGCGCTAAGTCCATTCATAGGAAGGGGTCAGTGGAAGCAGCGGGCTAAGTCCATTCAATAGGAAGGGGTCAGTGGAAGCAGCGGGCTAAGTCCATTCAATAGGAAGGGGTCAGTGGAAGAAGCGGGCTAAGTCCATTCAATAGGAAGGGGTCAGTGGAAGCAGCGGGGCTAAGTCATTCAATAGGATGGGGTCAGTGGAAGCAGCGGCTAAGTATTCAATAGGAAGGGGTCAGTGGGAGAGCAGCGGGCTAAGTCATTCAAGAGGAAGGGGTCAGTGAAGAAGCGGGCTAAGTCATTAATAGGAGGGGTCAGTGGAAGCAGCGGTCTAAGTCCATTCAATAGGAAGGGGTCAGTGGAAGCAGCGGGCTAAGTCCATTCAATAGGAAGGGGTCAGTGGAAGCAGCGGGCTAAGTCCATTCAATAGGAAGGGGGTCAGTGGGAAGCAGCGGGCTAAGTCCATTCAATAGTAAAGGGTCAGTGGAAGAAGGGCGGCCCATTCCATTAAAAGGAAGGGGGTCAGTGGAAAGCAGGCGGGCTAAGTCCATTCAATAGGAAGGGGTCAGTGGAATGGAAGAAGCGGGCTAAGTCCTTATGGACTTAGCCCGCTTCTTCCACTGACCCCTTCCTATTGACTGTAATACGTGGTGTTCTTATGGACTTAGCCCCCCTTCTTCCACTTAACCCTTCATATAATCACATGTATAACTCACCTAAAAATATTTATCACAGGTAATGCAATTAATATCCGTGGAATATTGTTCACAGCGTCATAAATTACACCACACGAGACACGACTCTCCGATAAGTGCCGTTTTAACCATAACATCGCCCGTAAAATGTTGGAAAATCCCGAATTCACTCCATATCGATACAAGGTCGCCGACGAGTGGCTGAAAACTGCAGATAAAATGCAATATCTTCTGTAATATCAACTTGGGAAGGAAATCACTATATTTGTTTCTTCCGCTTGATGTGCATTCCTCAGTCGTTATGTGAGGATTGACAATCCGAAGCGAGGACTGGATTTAAATAGCTAGTCCTGTGCCTGGAGTATCGATCATTATTAGCCATGATGTTTGGACAAGTATTTACGTTCATCCCGATATCATAATTACATGCATGTCTTATCTCAATTGTCTTCTTTTGCTGGCGATGCGTTTCGAATACATCTCCATCTGAACTGGAAAATTAGAGTGAAGCGTCAATCCCTGCAAATGGTGTCAAAGGAAGCGTCTTGCACTTTTGTAACAATCAGGGGGTCGTTTCACTAAACTCGTATGACTAAAATGTTCGTAAGTGCAAATTTAGGATTTTCAATTGATGGATTTGCATTTGCACCCCATGCTCAATAAATATAACTCCAATAATTGTTTACAATAAAACGTTGTTAAAGGTACATGCCCACTCAGTAGGTTGTACCATAGGGATGCAGATAGTTTTGTATATTCTTTAGACATGACATTTTCTGGCTAATTAAACATTCATTCACCATTACCCCACGTATTGATTGGCATTATTATATATTTTATGTCAGACATAAATTTCCACACCGATATCAGGGGCGACAACCGTGTTTCCTTAAAATGTTAATTGATATTACTATTTATTATCTGTATTTATTTTTGATGTGCAATGATCATAATACGTTATAATCTGTCGAAAATGTTATTGTTTCTGGTGACGCAGTTAATTACAATAAATATATATATTTTTTTTTTTTTAAATATCATGCCACATTTGCATATGAAAATAGGCTGATACCAACGCGAGTCACTATCAGTAAAATAAATATTACAAAATGATTATGTCTGTATAGCGGGCACTTGTAAATTTTAAAACTGGCGGAATAGTGACACAATTATACACTTATTTAATTCATATAAAGAACATTTTTTGCCTACTGAGTGGGCATGCAATTTAGTCGTACTAAGTTTAGTGAAACGGCCCCTGGATCATATGAATGTCGTGAGATACCGAGTAACAATGTAGTCCCTGATCATCTAGCATACGCCAGATACGGATCTAAAGGTTTACTTGATCAGTGTAGATCCAGTAGCCGATTTCATGAACATTGCAAAGTCTACTTATCTAGAAAAGTCTACTTATCTAGCAAAGTGTTGCGGGATTAATCATTTATTTCCCACGAAATTCATTAGAACTAACAACTGCTTATATTTGATGATTAAAAATATGCAGAATTATTATACTGAATTTATTACATTATCACAGCCAAACTGGCTGTGATAATGTAATAAATTCAGTATAAAAAACAGAAAAGAATCCTTAAATTGAAAATTTCTCCCTCAAAGTGTACTTAGCAAGATAAGTATACCCTGCACGTTTGGTGAAATCAGCTACAGATCTGACTTTGCATCTGAATTGTAAAACAAGTGCGGGACAAGGCAATTTAATTTTGATTACTTATGAATATACAATCTGGACCAAAAATCGCATAATATCTCCTCTTAGATTGCAATACAGTGGAACCTCACTAAACCGGACACCCTGGGACAATCACAGTGTGTCCAGTTTAGAGAGGCTCCGCTGTGAAACATGCATATAACTACTTCAAGACACGCATGGGTGCTTTGCGATCATGAACATACCGCGATTATTATCGGAGATAAATATTAAGCGAAATATATCAACATTAAGCATAACTAACTTGGTCTGTGTTCGGTTTGGAGAGGTTCCACTGTAGTATATAAATATTGCATCCCAGCTACTATGACAGTGGAGATTGTTAACCTGTGGCATTAAGGATCCCGGCGTTCGATACCAGGGGCCCGTTTCACTAAACTTCGTAAGACTAAAATTTAGGATCGTCAGAAAATTTCAATTGATGGATTTACATTTATTGAGCATAGGCTGCATATGCAGCCTATGCTCAATAAATGTAAATCCAATAATTGTTTAAAAGAAAACATTCTTAATTTGAATTTTGCAGAATATCATAATTTTGCACTTACGAACATTTCAGTCGCAAGAAGTTTAGTCAAACGGCCCCCTGATCATCCTTTGAATAACAGATAATTGCTTCGTAACTGTGATGGAATATATTGTATAACATATATGTGAACACTGCCTCATTTCTGTATCCTATACAGTACATGGGGTGGCCAACTCGGCCATCTTTGTCTTTGTGTGTTCCAGCCATCAGCCTGTTTCACATCTTCTGGCGTTTGATAAAGAAAGGAAAATGCGAAGTAGAACAATGATATAATCATGATAATGTAGCTACTCATACATGGAAAAGTCAGGACAACCGACTCTTATCAATTATATTACACAAAACTGTAAAATATGTCAGGTTTCTGGACAGTTTTGTGCCTGTTTGTTAACACAAATCACCATTTCCAATAGCCGCAAACACAGAAACGGTGAACACAGAAACACAGAAAGTGTGTCAACTTTACCTGGCTAACTACACAATGCATATCATGTATACCCACTACTGTACTCTATTATTAGACACTATTACAATATTGCAGTGATGTATTTACATATATCAGCCGGGTATGGAAGATGTTCCAGTCAATTCCCACCCTTAAATATAAGCCGAAACGAATACATATATCACAGTACAGTATCTAGGAAATGTATACACGCCAGTCATAGCTTATGTACATTTTGAAAATGTCGGCAAAATTACACCAATATCTGACTTGCTGTACATCTTGGTGTAATATAATTGATAGGAGTCCATTACCATGGCGTTTCTATGTATGCTATCTACATTGTATTATACTATTATTTCTACTTTACATTTCCGTTCTGTCTCAAACGCTTTGTCGAACGCTATACATATATTCTACCACATCTACGAAGCAATACTCGTTGAATCAAATGATGATCAGGTATAGAACGAGTCTTCAGTTAGTGTAATTTAACACTAGCCTCTGTCAACCGCGCTGGGATGCAACGTTTATTTTATTATACGGAACAACCGACAAACATAAATGTACTCGACAAAGCGTACTTCTGGTCTAATGCGTGATCGTTGACATTTTCCGCAAACTGGGTGCACCAAACGCTTTCTGCTATCATAATTTTGCTCTTACGAACATTTTAGTCGTACGAAGTTTAGTGAAACGGCCCCCAGGCCCGTAGCCAGATGATGCAGACGACGAGGCAGCCGCCTCGTCTCAGATTTTGCCGATTGTTTTTATTTTTGTATTTTTTTTTATATATTTAATGCCGTATACGGTGGTCTAAGTGCCAGGAAATCGCGTCTATGACGATCTAGATGTCAAAATTTGCTTGGGGGAGGACCTCCAAACCCCCGCGTTAGCGGTGCGCGTCGGGCTTCGCGCTCGCTTGTTCACAATATTTGTTTCGCCTCGTCTCATTTTTAGGTCTGGCTAAGCAATGACCACACATTTCGCTATTCTCTGCTACTTTCAGTTTCATATGGATGTTGTGGGACCTATTTTCCCATAACCTGCACCCATGCTGCTCTGGATATTCACTAATTAAAACATAGGTTTAATTATTGTTATTCATGATCCGACTTACAAAATAATCCAAAAGCATATGCTTGAAATTGATGTAAATGATACATTAACATGCATGTGAAGTAGATTATTGCATTAATTGGCTGGTTTCTGCAAGCAAAGAGTGTACAGTGGGGTCAGCGTGTAAGTGCACACACGAACGAACACGACAAATCTGGCTTATTGTGTTAACGTACTAATTTTGACTACACCACGCATGTATATCTAATGCTTTAGCGTGGTTAAACCTGTAAGGACAACTTAGGCAAGTTTGCCCACTATTCACAGCTATGTCCTATTTCCTGATATAGTATGAAGTTTGGGGCCAAGGTATCCAGTAGTTTTCGTATAATGACCGTTCAATTCCAGCCAGTGACTTGTCTCAATTCGCGCCAACTCGAACAGATAGACAACTTTTAAGTTTTCAAGAGATATTGCAACAAACACGTCACTCTCTGTTTTGTAATATGAAGAATTGGGCCTACATAAGAGCATGTTTAACATTTATCCCGTCAACACAGTGTGTATGTGCCGTGAAACACGGTGCCGTGAAACATTTGTGATATCCAGTCAATACTATTTTTGCATTTTACAGCCATTTGTAGGTGTCGACGGGATAAATAGAATAGTAGGTTAGTGCCGTGAATGGGAAACAATATCTGGCGCGGCACGGAAACGGGATGTGCTCGGCAGAGCCTCGCCCATCCCGTTTCCTGAGCCTTGCCAGATATTTTTTCCCATTCACGGCACTAACCTACTATTCTCTATTTCCACAGTCACAGACCACACAAGTGTAGCAACATAATAACCACTAACAACGTTTTTGTTTGGAAAGGTCAGTCAGAAAAATGGCTTTATTACTCAGAAAATGCCACAAAGCTGGTTTATGCCTCTGTTAGTGTATGAGTAGTGATCATATCAGTGAAAATAACGTGAAGTTAGCTGTGTTTGAAGACTAGGTTGACTAGCTTGTGTCACCAGGGCATATTTGATGACTTGATCCGGCTTCCAACGGATGTCGATTTTGACCGAAAACATAAAAAAAGCATTATATAAAGTAACAACTGATGAATTTCATCGAAAGTCATCTGAATGAATATTAATTATATACACTAAAATGACACTTGTCAGCAAATACTGTAGTGATAGAGATGTTTCCAATTTTTACGAGCAATATCTTCAATGACGCGAAGTTTTACCGCAAGTTTACGTTGATGCAATCATTATTCCTATTCAACATATTTAAAAATTTATATCCCTAATTATTCTCCAGACAGCCGAATTCACTATGTGGGCCTTTATTGATGCTTAGAGGCCTACCACCGCCACCGCCATTTCTTTTTCCTATATAAACTAACCAATGACCACACATTTCGCTATTCTCTGCTGCCTTCAGTTTTCAGTTTTCATTCTGCTCTGGATATTCACTAATTAAAATATAGGTTTAATTATTGTTAATAAAGATAAATTCAATCTCCTGTGACATCCTGGTGGTGGTGCAAAAAGTCAGCGGCTGGAATTGAAACCGCCTCACATGACAAACATGATCCGATTTACAAAGTAATCCCAAAGCATATGCTTGAAACTGATGTAATTGATACATTACATGCCTGTGAAGTAGATCAGTGAATTAATTTACTGGTTTCTGCAAGCAAAGAGTGTCTATGGCATAACAAATATGGCTTTTTTTAACGTACTACTTTTGACTACAGGCGCATGAATATCTGATGATTTAGCGTGGTTAAACCTTTTACACAACCCTCGCTCTGTTACAGACGGAAACTTTTCATACACCCCTTAAGGTTAGACCACACCAAATAGTTTTACTATATAATTTAACCGAATTCCATCAAATAAGGTCAGTCTCTCCTACTTTCACTAATCGTATGGATGCTGTGGGACCTACTTTTACATGACCTGCAGCCAGTCTGTACTGGTTCTGCATGAATTAAACAATAGGTTTACTTACTCCTAAGAAAGAAAAATCCAGCCTCGTCATATCACCCAATATTGTTTACATTGTTTGGCCACGGAAACTCTTGTTTACATTTTTTGGCCACGGAAACTCTGTTTACATCACGTGACCAACAGGTTCAGTGTTTTCTTTTAAATGCTACAAATATGATGAAAACTGGTGTTAAAAGCACCCCAAAATGTTCCTCAAGTGAAACAGGGCAGTAATGGATCAAGATTGGCAAGAAAACTGTGTCTGTGACCTCAAAACGCACGCATTATATTTTTTATAACGGACTACTTATGCCCCCTGAGCGATTTCGCACCATTTGGTATAGTCTAACCTTAATGCTGTCGCAGTTTCATCCTTTCTAACGGGTATTATTCTTAGACCACACCGCTAATGTACATGCTCATTGTATACAGATCTAGGGTTATACTGTTTCAACGAGGGATTGTCTCTTCTTAAAGTGTCGTGCGTGTGTTCGAGTAATTTAATAGCTAATCATGTAAGCCTTTTGGATGACAGGCGCAACATCACACGGGAATTTGAGATACACCATCAACGATAAAAAGGGGCTTATTGAGCTAGCGAACAGTGTAGGCACTGGATGCGCATCCTGATCAGGGCCTACATTGTTCGCCATATCGCTAGGAAAACAACATTCCAGACGTTTCATGATAGGAAAAGTTTAGAAACGTATCAGGTTACAGCAGTGTGGCACAGGAGCTACACTGATCAGACACTCAGTAAGCCCTCTTTGGTCGTGAGAGGTCACGTGTTCCCGTCGCTGAGACACAATGCCAGTCAGCCAATGCACTCGCGAGAAAATCAAACTTAGCTCAATAGTACAGTCTTCTTAACCGACACGAACACGTTTAAATATTATGTATGGCAAAAAAGGAAAACACTGTTAAGCTAAATTTGTTTACATTTTATTTTCCATGATTGTCGACGAAAAGACGTATTGATAGTGCATTAGCATCGTCTCCAACGAAGACGATTCTCACCTGCTGCCAAAATATGTTTTTGTTAAAAAAATATATGCAAACGAGCAAATGAAAATGTTCGTTTCCCTCCTGTTAAAGGTACATGCCCACTCAGCAGGCACAAACTGTTCTGATCTAAAATGTATAATAATGCCAATCAATAGGTGGGGTAATGGTGAATTAATGTTTATTTTGCCAGCAAATGTCTCTGATATAAAGAACAGTTTGTGCCGACTGAGTGGGCATTGTACCTTTAATGGCTAAAATATGGGGCATATAACTTCATTTTTCGTCACTTTGACAAACATCGTAGCCTGATCTGGTGCCATATTGTTGACGTTGACCGCATACATCCTCGCCACAAAGCCATCAATCCAGGTTCCGTTCCCCCAAAACGTTCCCCGATATACATAGACCAAAACGGCTTCAATAAATAGATGGCTGGCGTAGATTTACTGAATGGTCCGAGGGTTGATGGCTGGCGTCGATTTACTGAATGGTCCGAGGGTTCCCGAGTGAGCCGTATATCGCTATCGGTTGTTTTGTCATGGAATCACACCAGAAGCGTGAGAGAAAACATCAATCGTCATTGTATCGAGCCGGTAAAGACGTTACTTGTCCCATGTTTCTGGCATTGCGTTCTTGTAGTGATGTGACTCGCCATGACACTACGGGGATTATTGAAATCGTATAACGAGGTCGATCAGCTACTGTAACCGCAGGTAAAAGAACTCGATACGCCCAATTTTCGCTAGAACAGTAAATTATCTCACATTGTCACAAAACATGTACGCGTCCGTACGATATGTGACTTGAGACATGGGGAATGGTTCATACATGTAGTCTCATTGCTGATATGTGTAATATGCTAGTGACGACGGATGAGCTCGAACTTTTAAAAAAGAAATTGCTACATGTACACATTTATTTGGCATGTATACATTTAGACTTTGAGCGGGTTACGGCATGCAGACATACCACATAACACTCGTACTTGAATGTAGTTTCAGAAAATATATGTCTGCAAAAATCTCCCAGTTGCTGGAGGATTTCCATTTTTGGCTGACGTAAATTTCTTTTTTTTTTATTAATTCGTTCCCTAAATTTAACAATTCGTTCCCACGAATTAACAATTCGTTCCCAAAAAATTAATAATTCGTTCCCTCAATTTAACAATTCGTTCCCACGAAATAACTATTCGTTCCCACGGGAACGAATTGTTATATCGTGGGAACGAATTGTTATATCGTGGGAACGAATTGTTAATTCGAGGGAACGAATTGTTAATTCGAGGGAACGAAGTGGCAACTTTTAGTATTGGAAAGATCATGGAGAAATACGCCTTCTACATGAGTTCTGTAGAAATTCGAATGAGCAAGAGAAATTCAAACATGTACTGTGAAACATCCCTAAGCCTGACACCCTGGGAGGCCCCCAGGGTGTCCGGTTTAGAGAGGTTCCACTGTAATTAAGCACTTGATTTTTTGTCATTTTCTGTTTTGAACAGACAGGGCAATGACATAAATTACATTGAAACCCATCTAAATACAATCTAGATACAATGGGGTCCCCAGGGTGTTCGGTTTAACGGGGTTCCACTGTACACATGTATCCATCAGAAATGTTATACAGCCCAACATAGACAACACACAATAGGCACAGATATCAGTGCAAGATATACGCGTATATGTGGCTGTGACTAGAAACGGAGCGCATGGTATGTGTGACTAGTGCAGCTCCTGGTCAAATAGCACACTTATGTAGCCTGATAACGACCTACATTGCTTGTTGAAATCATGATACGGGCTTCATTGATGGCGTGGCGAACCGTGCAGATCCTGATCAGACTATGCGAATGCACAGGCTGATCTGGATCTACACTGGTCGCAAAACGTATAAGCCCCATTTCTTCAGTCACAGCCACATGTATGTTAATACGGAACGTGAAAACATGAAACCAAACTTCAAAGATGTGTTTCCCGGCATGCAAATCAAATTTGATGAAGCACTTTCGCAATTTCGTCAAGAAAAAAACAATGAGAGAAGAAAACACTTGGGAGATGAATGGATGGCTTCACATCGCGTTTATAGCCAGAGAGTGTAACTGGTGCTGCATTCCTCGCCGGCGCAAAATGTTTCACGTCGAAAAATGTACCGGTTTCCAGACAAAAAAAATCATTCACTGGCAGCTCTACCTAGAGCTATCACATAAACAGAGTGTCCGTCTAGTAACCGGTGCAAATTGTTTTTCGCTGGATAATGGACAAAAAACGTACTTATCCAGTATCTTCTCCATGAAAGTGAATGTGAATTCGTCAGGAATCCGGTGCCTATTTCGACGTGACATATTTACCGCCGGCGTGGAGTGCGGCAGCTGTTAGTATGCAACAATTCTCTACTGCGAATTCTTCACCAGACATCAACGCAGGCGAAATGGGCAAAAGTAGTTCTGTTAAAGGTGAGTGCCTCAAATTATGTAAAAATACATCTTTACGGAAATTAAGCGGGGATCTACAGTGAAATATCTCTAAACCAGATATCCTGGGAGATCCCCAGGATGTCCGGTTTATAGATGTTCCACTGTAAATAAGACATATGACCATTCTGATACGCATATGCGTACTTTGCAATCATGAACATACATTAACATCTGAGATAAGTGGCCAAGAAACCCATCAAAACTTTTATCACATATGTTGTCTTGGTGTTCGGTGTATAGAGGTTCCACTGTAATTATGTAACTATTCCAGATGTTTTTAACATCAAAAGTGTCAGTTTTTATACAGTATTAACTAATGTTTCAATTTCGTGTCGGTAGTGGTGATCACCAGTGTATGTACATATGAATAAATGGTGATTATTGTTATTTATTTAAATAAATAATATGTACAAACTTAAATTACAACTGCTGTCGATATCTTATAAAGTATAATTAGTGTGCACCAGAAAATGCATTGTACGAACAAATATTGATTTCTGTTGAATACATATTGATTTTTGTTAATATTTTGATAAAACGCGGTTATCTCCCCTAACCTCAAAATTATTAAAATCCGTCATTTAAATAAGGCAAAATAATGCCAATAAGTGTAACAAGTAATACAAATGAATAGCTATTTGTGTATATTAATGACATATCTAGTGGTTGAAAATAATAAAAGATAACCCCTAACAACAGGGGCGGATCTGGAGGGGGTTCCGGGGTTGCAACCACCACCCCCCCCCCACCGTTCAGCTACGGAGTTTACATATATCGCAGTTTACCACCAGTTGGAGTCTGAATTTAAATGCCGTAAAACACAGGAAAATGCATTTCGAAGAGCTCGAAAATAGGACAACCCCCTAGTTGCGAACGGTAACTCTTGCAATTACTCCCGTACCGTCCGTAGCTAGCTACAGTCTAGCTCCAGTATCTCGAATATCAGTATCTCGATGATATAATGTAGCAAACGCAAGCGAGCGGTCTTACGATTTGTTGTTGTGTCAGGATGGCTTATGTTGTTGTTCAGTCATCGATAGATCGTCTACTAGTCATTCCCTTAATCCGCTCCATCCATCCATTGCACGATATATGCTGCCAGTCAACTAATACCGCATAGTAACGTTATTCGATTATATATATGACTTATTCTAAATAGTGAATTTACTTGCGGACCGAACTGTTGCCAAATATTTTCTGTACTTCAGGACATTAGACAGTTAGCTTTTACACATAGACTTCAACAATTTGATTCAGGAGTACGAACTTCAGTCTGTCTTGAAAGATGATTCCTCATCGATACAGTGTATATGATTTCAAGATTACCGAAGTTACTCTTAACCCTGTTTATGTAGCCCTGTGTCGATGAAAGGATAATCTATATTCCGTTGGATAAGAATTTACTAGTTATCAGCTCCCATCAGTTCCACACAAACAGTTAATCGCGATCAGTAGAGCCTATGGTTGATCAGGCCACACCCCTACATATTTCTAAAATACCACATTGTGCATAATGCTTCACCCCATCCATGATCACTATTGATCAATTAAATTCACCAGTGTAAAACGTATCCATGTGTCTAGTGTCCTAATGTAGAGTTATTGTATCTTCATTAGTCCATGTTCTTATTTATTGCCATTTTCAAGACTGACTGGTGTGCTTCAATAGATTGTTCAAGTCCATTCAGTAACATTTAACACGTCAAACAAAACAGTCTAACAATAAATAACTTGAACACTTGTTCTACTTCAACTTCACATGTCCGCACCCCTTCTATCGGAATGTCCCTCATTGTAGTGGAATGATCCGGCGTTGTACTCAAATTCCTCAGGCAAGTCGTAGACAGGTTCTATGTTGCATTCGGTTGGATATTCCCATTGATGTGTTTCATCATACAAATATTGCTCATTTTGTTGCTGTAGTTCAAGTTTGTCTAGTCGTTCCATGATCATATTTAATGATGATTTGATGTCTCCTTTTCTATCGTTGTCCTCGGGTGGTAATGCTGCAATCATTCTGGTGTTTGGTAAATGTGGATCTGAACGTCCATAAACACTTTCATATTTTTCCACAATTTGAATGACATCGCTTACCGTTTGACATTGATTGGTTATATATTTGTATCCGATGTCAGGATCTAAACTTTGGTAGATAGTGCTTAATGCCATAAACAGATGTGTTTTACTATCAACACTGTGATATGCCTTCTTTGACACTTTTAATGTATCATTTGCATATTTAGTTATAGATTCGCCTTGTGGCAGTGTCCTAGTTTCAAGTTGTGTGATGTACTTTGACTGTTGCTTAGTCATACCAAACTCTTCTCTTAGTAGTTGCACTAGCACATTGTAATTGTCCCTTGTTTTCCTGTCCAAATGTATGTCGAATTCAGCATCGTCGCCACGAAGTGATGCTCCCAGAAGTAAAGCTTTTTCAACATCTGTATACTGTCCAAGTTTACAGCACGCTTCAAATTGTGTTATGTATATTTCTCAGTATTCTATTCCAGCGTATGTGTCTGGTTTTAATGTCATTTCTGCTACTGTGTTTGGAGGTGGTGAGTAGGGTCGTCTGTCTTTAAAATGGTCGTGGTCACTACGGGTATCTGCAAGTCGTCTCAATTCCTGTTCCGATGCAGGTCAGAAATTTTCTTGTTGCAACTTTTCCTGGTTTGAACAATCTTCTACTAAAATTTGTATTGCAATTTGTCCTGGGTTCAGCCAATTATTTTATTTCATTATGAGTAGTCACTAGTCAAATGCACTTCTGTTTAATACTAATTAATTATGCAGTTCCACTCACTTAATTAATGTTCACCCTTTTTGGTCAATTTGCAATAATTGCCTTATTTTGTCTGTGGAGCTTTACAATCAAGTCGGGTACTTGTATTGAACTGTCAAAACACAGTCAATTCCACTCTTCTGACGCCACGTGTAACAAACGCAAGCGAGCGGTCTTACGATTTGTTGTTGTGTCATGATGGCTTATGCAGAGTCAATGGAAGATGTTTATTCAGGTATTCAGTTTATTATCTGAGTGTTATTCTACAACAAGACCATTACGGGTACTGGTTACATTCAGGTGACGACTACTGGTCACTGGCGAGAATACGCCACATAGATGCTATATGTTGCTCTTATGAGCTGAATCATTCGATCCTAGCCATTTGGGTTGTATTTATAGGTTCTGAAACTTACAACATGACGTCACTTGACCAATCATGATGCTTGGGCGTCGGGCAAATCTGTCAAAAATGTCAGCCATCTTGTCAGATTTGCGAGATCGCCAAAAATGACGTCATCACCATGAGACTTTTAACAATTTCACACATTAACACAGCTGAAAACCTATCTGGCACATTTTGATGCGGAGACGCTGGCGTTTTCGCATTCAAAATTGAGCGCCACTTCAACTTGATTTTATCCTTATAATCAACCAAAACAGGAATTTACAGTCTGAAACTTTGTGTAAATGTTTGTCTTACAAATTAATTAGGATTTACAAACGAAACCTCGTGAATATCTGATTAAATAGCCTTAATTTAGCAATTATAATGTGCTTCTCAGGATCTGTCAGATTTGGCTGATCTGCTGTCAGAGAGAAATTACGAACATGTCAACTTGCCAGACTTGGAATGTAAACAAATATAGGACACATAGGCATGCATGATGTGGGTCAAGACTCTCATAAGATATTCCTTTTTGCAAGAAAGAGTGAACTAGTCATTGGAACACTTCAATCATCCTAAGAATAAAACGGTCAGGCACTACCAGCAAGATTGCCAGACATGTTTGTTAGTCTTACCACAATTCTGTTGCTAGATTTCTTCCTGTGGCCATACAAGCTATCAGGCATGTTTGTCTTAGTGAAAATGTGAAATTATATGCATGAATTACGATTATATTAGCTACAGAGTGTAGATATGTCAATAATAATACCATATTTAGATTGTCAAAATGAGTCGTGTACCCATCCACTCACTTTGCATGGTGGTTATAATTACACTCAGGTTCTATTCTGTTACAATACCCTATCTCGACGATTCACTAAAGTCCCGAATTATATCCTTATTCGTTTAATATAAATTCCCTCGAGTTACCTTCGCAACTAGACAACACCCCCGTTCCCCAAATGCTGGAACCGGCCCTGTACAATACATCCTGATGTGGGGACCCCATCTTTAATGAGCTTTGCATTTGCAAATTGCATACTGACTAATAGCAATATGTGGTATCTGCATTGACTAGACACGTGTACATAGCAATAATTCCAGCACAAAAATATTTACACAATTCCCTAACATTTGATTGGTCCGTAGCAAGTCTCTGTCCAGAATTTATACCCCAGTAAAATCCATGCCGAACTACTTTCCGTAACCGTCAGGCGCAGTTAAAATAATTCTTAAGAAAACGGAAAATAAACACATTTTCTTGATGAATTTATTTCAAATGCTGGAATTATAAGGAATGAATGGCCTTTTTGTGGAATTTATCGGGGCTATAAACTTGGAAAAGTCGCGGGAATACTGGACGAGGCCGGAATTATCGGGGATATAAACTTGGAAAAGTCGCGGGAATACTGGACGAGGCCTTGTATTCCCGCGACGAGTCCAGTATTCCCGCGACTTTTCCAAGTTTATATCCCCGATAAATTCCACAAAAAGGCCATTCATTCCTATATAAAACGTTACCTGATAAATAGAATACCTTGCTAACTAATGCATTTTCACATCAAGTTCATCGGTTTGGAAACATTCCGGAATTCCTCAGCAAGCCTCGGAACGTTTTCTAGCCTTATGTAATAAACCGACTGTTTAAAGACTCTATCGTATTAGCTTCCATATCAGGGTGTTCTTGATCACAAGCCCTGTCTGCTTGCATTACCTCATCAACTGGGGGCCGTTTCACTAAACTTCGTACGACTAAAATGTATGTAAGTGCAAATTTAGGATCGTCTGGAAATTTTAATTAATGGATTTACATTTATTGAGCATATGCTGCATATGCAGCATATGCTCAATAAATGTTAATCCAATAAGTGTTTACAAGAAAATTTGATTAATGTGAATTTTGCACTTACGAATGATATGGACATATATATTGTGTGTTAGAAGCGGGGCAGGATATTTACTGACTGTTTTTGTTTTGTGGAAGCGCAGGCTGATTGGGTGCTACACTGGTCGCATAACAAAATGCCCCATTTCTCCAGTCACACATGATTAAGGGCAAAACTTTCATAGTTTCAAAACGAGGGCGTTAAAAAATATGCCACGAAATGTTGTCCTTTCGGTTGATCCCTCATAAATTGCTCACGTATCGCCTTTTGCCGATCTGCTTATATTATCTCATGGAAGCACGCAGATATATACTGTTGACAAACAGTATTGATTATATGTAAATACCGCGAATGTCACATCTCGGCTCAGCGGTTCCAGGATCTCGGACGTCGCGAGAACTTGTCTCTATGTAGTATTAGACGCGAGTGGTATGAGCGCGAGCAGTCCGATTGTGGGCAGAGAGCTTTGATTTCCATAGTTATTGGCTCGTAGAGTCAATTTGAATTGGTATGATTTAACAAGATGCAGTCTCAAGGCAATTCATTGTCAGGAATCATTGCCGTACCCGCTGGGCAACAGTGTGACGCATGACTGGTTGAATAGCACCATTTTCCAACGCGCGAAACAATTAACTTTGCGAACTGTTTGTATAATGAGCTTGCCTCAGCAGAAAAGGACAAACTGTAAAATGTTCGCATCGCCATGTGAACCATTAAATGTATTGTCATCGACGCAGGGAACATCATGCCGGCAACATGCAGAACAGAATATGTCGTTTACATGTAAAATATCGTGTCACTGTGTATTCTACGGAGCCCCGCAGGGGACATGTACTTTTTTTTATTAATTCGTTCCCACGAAATAACAATTCTTTCCCTCAATTTAAAAATTAGTTCACTCGAATTAACAATTCGTTCCCACGATATAGCAATTCGTTCCCTCGAATTAACAATTCGTTCCCACGATATAACAATTCGTTCCCACGAAATGACAATTCGTTCCCTCAATTTAACAATTCGTTCCCTGGAATTAACAATTCGTTCCCACGATATAACAATTCGCTCCCACGAATTAACAATTCGTTCCCGTGGGAACCAATTGTTAATTCGTGGGAACGAATGCGGGGCTCCGTAGTATTCAGTAATAATTGTTTCAGGCCAAAAGCAGAATGCCTTATTAACTAACGAAAACATGAACTTTAGATGTGACGCGCAGTGATGTCTTTACATTCTTGATACTATTGTACTGTAAGTAATGTGTGCGTGGCGTGTTTGCCAATATGTATGGCAAACAAAATGCTCGATAATACCCGAAACCATTGTTTGGAGCTTAAACCATTTCAGTCTAATTTTAGGATAAGATAAGTTTTGTTGAAAAAATCTCACTGTTTTGCTTATATCTCCATAAAGGTGTATGTTGTTACCACTCATTTGAACCGGTTCAAATGAGTGGTAACAACATATAATATCGCGATCAAATATAGAAAATAGGACGTTTCCCCTAAACGGTTTCATACTACAAGTTATACTATAATAGTATCCCGTCTTTAGTGAGTTAAATATTATTCTTACTAATCTGTTTCATCAATTTAAAAGTATATCTGACGCCCAGTGTCGATAATCCACAGGGAATACACAGGGAACTAACGCTTCCTGGTGGGATACATGTACACGACCTGCGGGCACTAACACTTCCTGAGGGAATGCATGTACACGACCTGAGGGCACTAACGCTTCCTGAGAGAATACATGTACACGACCTGCGGGCACTAACACTTCCTGAGGGAATGCATGTACTCGACATGAGGGCACTAACGCTTCCTGAGGAAATACATGTACACGACCTGAGGGCACTAACACTTCTCAAGGGAATACAAGTACACGACCTGCGGGCACTAACACTCCTGAGGGAATACATACAAACGACCTGAGTGCACTAACGCTTCCTGAGGGAATACATGTTCACGACCTGAGGGCACTAACACTTCCTGAGGGAATACATGTACACGACCTGATGGCACTAACGCTTCCTGAGGGAATACATGTTCACGACCTGTGGGCACTAACGCTTCTTGCGGGAATGCATGTACACGACCTGAGGGCACTAACGCTTCCTGAGGGAATACATGTACACGACCTGATGGCACTAACGCTTCCTGAGGGAATACATGTACACGACATGAGGACACTAACTCTCCCTGAGGAAATACATGTACACGACCTGTGGGCACTAACGCTTCCTGAGGGAATACATGTACACGACCTGATGACACTAACGCTTCCTGAGGGAATACATGTACACGACATGAGGACACTAACGTTTCCTGAGGGACACGACATGAGGGCACTAACGCTTCCTGAGGGAATACATGTACACGACCTGAGGGCACTAACGCTTCCTGAGTGAATACATGTACACGACCTGAGGGCGCTAACGCTTCCTGGGGGAAATACATGTACACGAAATGAGAACACTAACGCTTCCTGAGGAATACATGTACACGACCTGATGGCACTAACGCTTCCTCAGGAATACATGTACACATGATGGCACTAACGCTTCCTGAGGGAATACATGTACACGACATCATGGCAGTAACGCTTCCTGAGTGAATACATGTACACGACCTGAGGGCACTAACGCTTCCTGAGGGAATACATGTACACGACCTGATGGCACTAACGCTTCCTGAGGGAATACTTGTACACGACCTCATGGCACTAACGCTTCCTGAGGGAATACATGTACACTACCTGAGGGCACTAACGCTTCCTGAGGGAATACATGTACACGACATGAGGGCACTAACTCTCCCTGAGGGAATAAATGTTCACGACATGAGGGCACTAACGCTTCCTGAGGGAATACATGTACACGACATGTGGGCACTAACGTTTCCTGAGGGAATACCTGTACACGACCGCATGGCACTAACGCTTCCTGAGTGAATACATGTACACGACCTGAGGGCACTAACGCTTCCTGAGGGAATACATGTACACGACCTGATGGCACTAACGCTTCCTGATGGAATACATGTACACAACATGAGGGCACTAACTCTCCCTGAGGGAATACATGTTCACGAGCTGAGGGCACTAACGCTTCTTGCGGGAATACATGTACACGAACGGAGGGCGCTAACGCTTCCTGGGGGAAATACATGTACACGAAGTGAGGACACTAACGCTTCCTGAGGAATACATGTACACGACCTGATGGCACCAACGCTTCCTGAGGGAATACATGTACACGACCTCATGGCACTAACGCTTCCTGAGCGAATACATGTACACGACCTGAGGGCACTAACGCTTCCTGAGGGAATACATGTACACGACCTGATGGCACAAACGCTTCCTGAGGGAATACATGTACACGACATGAGGGCACTAACTCTCCCTGAGGGAATACATGTTCACGAGCTGAGGCACTAACGCTTCTTGCGGGAATACATGTACACGACCTGAGGGCGCTAACGCTTCCTGGAGGAAATAGATGTACACGAAATGAGGACACTAACGCTTCCTGAGGAATACATGTACACGACTTGATGGCACTAACGTTTCCTACATGTACACGACCTGAGGACACTAACGCTTCCTGAGGGAATACATGTACACGACCTGATGGCACTAACGCATCCCGAGGGAATACATGTACACGACCTGATGGCACTAACGCTTCCTGAGTGAATACATGTACACGACCTGAGGACACTAACGCTTCCTGACGGAATACATGTACACGACCTGATGGCACTAACGCTTCCTGAGGGAATACATGTACACTACATGAGGGCACTAACGCTTCCTGAGGGAATACATGTACACTACATGAGGGCACTAACTCTCCCTGAGGGAATACATGTTCACGAGCTGAGGGCACTAACGCTTCCTGCGGCGGGAATACATGTACACGACCTGAGGGCGCTAACGCTTCCTGGAGGAATACATGTACACGACCTGAGGGCACTAACGCTTCCTGCGGGAATACATGTACACGACCTGAGGGCACTAACGCTTCCTGCGGGAATACATGTATATGACCGGAGGGCACTAATGCTTCCTGAGGGAATACATGTACACGACCTGATGGCACTAACGCTTCCTGAGTGAATACATGTACATGACCTGAGGGCATTAACGCTTCCTGAGGGAATACATGCACACGACCTGACGGCACTAACGCTTCCTGGGGGAATACATGTATATGACCTGAGTGTGCTAACGTTTCCTGAGGGAATACATGTACACGACCTGATGGCACTAACGCTTCCTGAGTGAATACATGTACACGACCTGAGGGCACTAACGCTTCCTGGGGGAATACATGTATATGACCTGAGGGCACTAACGCTTCCTGGGGGAATACATGTATATGACCTGAGGGCGCTAACGCTTCCTGAGGGAATACATGTACACGACCTGATGGCACTAATGCTTCTTGAGGGAATACATGTACACGACCTGATGGCACTAACGCTTCTTGAGGGAATACATGTACACGACCTGAGGGCACTAACGCTTCTTGAGGGAATACATACATGTACACGATCTGATGGCACTAACGCTTCCTGAGGGAATACATGTACACGAACTGAGGTCATTAACGCTTCCTGAGGGAATACATGTACACGACCTGAGGGTATTAACATTTTCTGGTCGGATACATGTACACGACCTGATGGCACTAACGTTTCCTGGTCGGATACATGTACACGACCTGATGACACTAATGTTTTCTGAGGGAATACATGTACACGACCTGATGGCACTAACGTTTGCTGAGGGAATACATGTACACGACCTGATGGCACTAACGTTTCCTGAGGGAATACATGTACACAACATGTGGGCACTAACGTTTCCTGAGGGAATACATGTACACGATCTGAGGGCACTAACGCTTCCTGAGGGAATACATGTATACGACCTGAGGGCACTAACGCTTCCTGAGGGAATACATGTACACGAACTGAGGTCATTAACGCTTCCTGAGGGAATACATGTACACCTGAGGGTATTAACATTTTCTGGTCGGATACATGTACACGACCTGATGACACTAACGTTTCCTGGTCGGATACATGTACACGACCTGATGACACTAACGTTTGCTGAGGGAATACATGTACACGACCTGATGGCACTAACGTTTCCTGAGGGAATACATGTACACAACATGTGGGCACTAACGTTTCCTGAGGGAATACATGTATGTGACCTGAGGACACTAACGCTTCCTGCGGGAATACATGTACACGACCTGAGGGCGCTAACGCTTCCTGTGGGAATACAACTAAAAGTAACTGGGCATCACTAGTCAGAAATCTACTTACACAGTTAGGATTTGGTAATGTGTGGATAGCACAAGGGGTAGGGAATATAAACAACTTTATGCACATTTTCAAACAGAGATTACATGATAATTTTGTCCAAAACTGGATGTCTAGATTAAACGAGTCTACACGAGCTGTGTTTTATAGAGTTATTGCTAGATTTGACTATCAACCTTATCTTGATAGCATTACTATTAGGAAATTTCGTGTAGGTCTTACAAAGTTGAGAGTATCCTCACACAGGTTAGAAATCGAGGCTGGTAGATGGCATAAACCTGTAAGGACTCCAGTTGATAGGAGAACATGTTCAATATGTAACGTTTTAGAGGACGAATTTCACTTCCTTATTGGATGCCCTTTATATACTGAGTTACGTCGCACATATATTCGTAATTATTATCTAAGAAGACCAAGTATGTATAAAGTCGTGGAGTTGTTTTTATCTGCTAATAGGAGCATTATTAGAAATCTCGGAATATTTATTACGAAATCGTTTGAAAAACGGTCTGAATTCTTGTTGCAGCTGTGAAATACATGAAGATATATACTCAACAAAACTAGAAACGTCCCTGTTTTATAGCCGGTGTAGCTCTGTCTATGTATGTACCACATGTTCAAAGTACATGTATTTTAAACCGTGGCGATGTTCAGAATACGATCGTGTAGAGTTTAGCCGATACACACGGTTTACATAGCGGCCAGTGACCGGAACGTTGATTTCCACTTTTTGCACGTGCACGCTATACTTGTCATCGATAAAGTGATTCAGTTCATGCCGTACCATTCATGCGATAGGGGCTATTCGGAAAATTAAAAAACTTTTTTAATTTTTCACTGTTTTCGGTATGCCACGGCTTTCCGAAAACGAGCGAAATCAGGCAATTGGGATGCTTGCGGGTGGGATGGCCGCCAGGGCGGTCGCGCCTCGGTTTGGTTGCTGTCGGAAGACGATTGATCGTCTTGCAGCCCGGTACCAACATACTGGGGCTGTTCACGACCGGCAGCGACCTGGTAGGCCTCGTGTAACGACGGCTAGAGCCGATCGTTACATTACGTTGACGCACTTACGTCAACGTCGATTGGCAGCCACAGTCACTGCTAGGCGATACGGTGTCTCAGGGCAGACCATTCGCAACCGGTTACGTCGTAACGCCCAACCAATCCGGGCACGCCGCCCGTACACTGGTCAGATAATGACCCAACGTCACCGTGCTGCCAGACTGTTATGGGCGCGACGTCATCTGAACTGGAGAAGGGCTAACTGGAACCGAGTTTTGTTCACCGATGAATCTCCGTTCACAGTTAGTCATGCTGACGGAAGATTACGGGTATATAGGCGTAAAAATGAAAGATTCACCGATTGTTGCATTGTTGAGAAGAACAGGTTTGGGGGAGGGAGCGTAATGGTCTGGGGTGGGATCATGGGAAACCGGAAGACAGATTTGGTTGTTGTACAGGGCAACATCAATGCACAACGTTATGTTGCAGATGTGCTAAATGCACATGCCTTACCATTTATCCGTCAGCATGGTCCTGGTGTGACATTGATGCACGACAATGCCCGCCCTCTACGGCCAGGGTCACCACTCAATACTTACAGCAAAACAACGTCGACGTCATGCCATGGCCCGCGGTCTCCCCGGATCTCAATCCCATTGAGCACATATGGGATGAGCTGGGCCGCAAAGCACGAGCTAACCATCAGATTGACAATGTTCGCGATCTTACACGGGCGTTACAACGGGAATGGAGGAATTTGCCCAACGCACTGGTATTGCGTTACGTCACGTCGATGCGGCGTAGGATCATTGCATGCATTCATGCAAATGGTGGCCACACTCGGTACTAACGAGATTTACTGAATTTGCCACATTACTTATTGAAATTCCATCTCTAAACATTAAGTAACACATTTCTGAGTTTTTGTGGTTTTGTGATTTTGACCCCTACCGCCCTTGGCCGGTTATCTCTCGAATATTTAACAAGATATCCAAATGTAATTTATTGGCTTTGATACAGAAATGAATGAACTTGTTTTTCCATTTTGATTTTTAAAAGTAACCCTTTTGGTTTTTGATGAATCTTTCCTTAAACATGGAGGGACGTTTCTAGTTTTGCTCAGTATACATGTACAATACATAAGGGCACTAACGCTTCTTGAAGGAATACATGTACACGACCTGATGGCACTAACGCTTCCTGAGGGAATACATGTACAATACCTGATGGCACTAACGCTTCCTGAGGGAATACATGTACACGACCTGAGGGCACTAACGCTATCCTATTGAAGGTCGTAATTAGACGCTGGTGTTGCAACTTTAATACCGTCCTTTCATTGCAGTCAACGATGATTAATTCCAAACACATTTAATTAACAGCCACTCCGGTCTGAATTCTCCACTATATAGCAATTGAGACTTTTGAAAGGAGATTTATAAGATGAAATATTTGCCCATTCTGTACTTAATTTTCAGACAGTAAGGTTAATACATTTATGTGATTTGTGATTCGCAAGTGACACATGTCTGAATTTGTGTCTGTTCTATGTGATGTAGTGCCTCACCAAATGAAGCAAGCCAGGCGGCCGCTTCACTAAACTTCGCACGACTAAAGTTCGTAAGTGCAAAAGTATGATGTCTGTAAATTTCACATTAACAATGTGTTTTTGTAAACAATTATTGGATTTACATTTATTAATTTAAATTTACAGACTATTCTAAATCTGCACTTAGGAACATTTTAGTCCTACGAAGTTAAGTGAAACGGCCCCCTGATCATCCTTTGAATAAAAGATAATTGCTTCGTAACTGTGATGGAATATATTGTATAACATATATGTGAACACTGCCTCGTTTCTGTATCCTATACAGTACATGGAGTGGCCAATTCGGCCATCTTTGTCTTTGTGTGTTCCAGCCATCAGCCAGTTTCACATCTTCTGGCGTTTGACAAAGAAAGGAAAATGCGAAGTAGAACAATGATATAATGTAGCTAATAATACATGGGAAAGTCAGGACAACCGACTCATATAATATGACGCAAACCTGTAAAATATGTCAGTTTTCTGGACAGTTTTCTGCCTGTTGTGTAACACAAATCACCATTTCCAATAGCCGCATACACAAAAAACGGCACAGTGTGTCAACTTTACCTGGCTAACTACACAATGCATATCATATATACCCGCTACTGTACTCTATTATTAGACACTATTACAATAGTGCAGTGATGTATTTACATATATCACCCGGGTATGGAAGGTGTTCGAGCCAATTCCCACCCTTAAATGTAAGCCGAAACGAATACATATATCACAGTAATGTACAGTATCTAGGAAAAGTGTACACGCCAGCCATAGCTTATGTACATTTTGAGTTCGTACCTACATGTAAGAAGGTGCGCGATATCTTTCAAAACATAATTACAAAATTTACGATATTTTCCGATAATGACGTCCAAACTCGAAAGATGCAGAATTCCGCATTTGCTCTGAACATTTAGTCAACTTTCGTCGTCATTTACAGAAAATATCACACAGTGTTAATTTATTTCATGAGTACGAAATCACATGGCTTGTCTCAACTGGAAAACAATGCTTGAAGTTTAACTTTTAGCCCGAGGCAGAAATTTGGTTTTGACAACAGCAACATTTGGTACATATGTAATACGAAAAAGAACATTAGTGCAATATAACGGATCTTAGAAAGGTTCATTTTGAAAATCGTGATGCACGGTTATCATGGATCGTTTGATTATCTGGATTTTACAAACAACGGGTTACATGTGTGTGAGGTTCATGTAACCTAAATGCATGCGAGTTTTATTTTAAATTGAAAGAGAAATTAAACCTGGGGCCCGTTTCACTAAACTTCATACGACTAAAATGTTTGTAAGTGCAAATTTAGGATCGTCTGGCAATTTCAATTGGTGGATTTACATTTATTGAGCATAGGCTGCATATGCAGCCTATGCTCAATAAATGTAAATCCAATAATTGTTTACAAGACAACAATGTTAATGTGACATGTACAGACTATCATAATGTTGTACTTACGAACATCTTAGTCGTACGAAGCTTAGTGAAACGGCCCCCAGAACTGTACGGTGTGGTTTAAGACTGTTCCATAAGTATTCGTATGACCCAGATAAAGAATAGCGACACTGAGCTCATATGTTGGATGTCTGCAGCCGTCAGATCAAGTTATTGGTTGTTCCGTTCGTGCAATTGATAACGGCAGTTCTTCCATTACGCCACCAACTGTGTTGACGAATGTATTTGTACAGTGGAACCTCTCTAACCCGGACACCAATTAAACACCCGGGGCCCGTTTCACTAAACTTCGTACGACTAAAATGTTCGTAAGTGCACATTTAGGATCGTCTGGAAATTTCAATTCATGGGTTTATATTTATTGAGCATATGCTGCATGCAGCCTATAATCAATAAATGTAAATCCAATAATCGTTTACAAGTAAATATTTTTAATGTGAAATGTACAGACTATCATAATTTTACTCCTGCGAACATTTTAGTCGTGCGAAGTTTAGTGAAACGGGCCCCTGTGATCTTATTTATGATGAGTTTCTCGGCCATTTATCTCAGGTGATAATGTCGGTTCGGGATCACATGCACATACCTATGGCTCAGAGTGATCAAATGCCTGATTTACAGTGAAACCTCTCTCAGACGGACACCCTGTTTAGAGAGATTTCATTTTATATGTGCTCTCGCGCTAGTTTGTAATCGTTGTAATATAAACAAAGGCATCGTTATCATTAAGCTAATATCCTCACACTTTAGTGCATTTGCCTTACTTTTGCAATGTGAACAGAAGTCCTGAGTGACCTTGACCTTGGGCAGTTGTATATGGGTCGCATGCAAAACAAAGCACCATCCCTGGGCGCACATTGTGGCCAAATAGTATCACAATCAGTGAAGAGTTTGAAAAGTAATTGAATAAACAAATACACGTTAACGCATTTGCCTTACAAACAAGATGAACATAAATCCTCAGTGACCTTGACCATGTGTGGTCGAACATGGGTCGTCATGCAAAGCAAAGCACGATCCATAGATACACAGTGTGGCCAAACAGTATCAAAATCGATGAAGCGGTTAATAAATTATTGAAAAATGAAATATGTTACATGTACATGTTATAAAAAAATAAAGATGTGTGCGTTTGTGACTGGCGAAAATAAGTTTATTACATTATTGGCATATCTCCAAACTTAACTACTATCAAATTACTAGCAAATTCCCACTGTTCATGATCAGTCACAGCAAGATATGTTGACGAAATATTGTACCTTCACGTTCCCACAGCACAGTACAATACTATTATTTGACACAAAGTTTGTTTCAGGAAATCCCATTAGAAACGAGGTCTGCGAGGATCGATCTGATTATGCATGTAATGTACATCACCATGATGGAACCTTGTAGAATAGCATCGATGTGCGTGCCAACAGTCGACGTGATAATATACAAGCGAATTTATTAGTCTATATGGCGAACTAATATATGCGTAAATATGTTAAAAGTTATTTGTCAGTATATTAACGTGCTTAACTAATTGTTAGCGACTCATTGGAACAGGTGTGCTCACAAACACGATACAAAAGTGCAATAATTAAATTTTAAATCTGTTTCATCACTTTCTGGCATGTCTGAGACCCAGTGCCATGTAAATAGAGAATAGTAGGTTAGTGTCTGAATGGGAACAAATGCATGGCAGGGCTTAGGAAACGGGATGGGCTTGGCTTTGCCGAGCACATCCAGTTTCCGTGCCGCGCCAGATATGTTTCCCATTCACGGCACTAACCTACTATTCTATTTATCCCGTCAACACCTACAAATAGCTTTAAAACGCAAAAAAAACCCAGCCGCATCCTCAAAATCGGAGAATCGACTATGACAACGGCACATATTCATACGCCGTGATTAGGTCATATTGACTGGATATCAAAAATGTTTCACGGCACCGTGTTTCACGGCACATTCGCACTGTGTTGACGGGATAACTCAACTTCTCTCATATAATCTTATTGGAGAGGAAATACCAACGATATGAGATCAAATTATTATCATAAACGCATCTAATAAAGAGTGGTTTAGCAAATGTCTTAGGTCACATCTCCATGAAGCAGAAGGTAAACAGGAAGAACTCTTCAACCCCAATTTCGGAAATACATGTACTGCTCCAGCATACGCATATCTCTGTAAATTAACATTGAATTTAGATGGCCTAAAATCCCATGAACACTTGCTTACATAGAACCTTTCCATTCTAGTTTACCAACTGCATTAGGATATATTCAGACAGCTTATAGCCAGTTCGTGAGTTTACAAGTCTATAAACAAGAAATTTGAATGCAATCATGTATTGTTACTGTTACATGACTGCCGTTGTTTGACACCGCTCACAGCCGCGTTCAAACGTACAACGCGTACTGTTTGACCATGTCTGTAAACAATGCTCATTCCGGGGCCAAGCCAACACCTAGGTAATGCATGTGTCTCATGATGCCCCTAGAACGCACCATTACGTCACCAGACCAGTTCACAACGGTCGCACTGAAATTTTAATGAAAAGGACGGGGCACCTGCATCACACAACTTGTACTGCGGCCCCGGAATATGTATTTGTAAATCAGCTGTTTGAATGGAACAGGTTATCAAAGTACCGAAAGTACTGCATATATGCTCAAATTACATGATATTTCCGACGGAAATGTAACAATCCTGTCTTGGGTAAACGTTTGCCGTTGCACCCGGGAACTGTTTGAACCCGCGGCTTACGGCCTTGTCATTGGGGTTCAACCAATTCCCTCGTGCCACGGCAAACATTTACCCATGGCTGGACATTGTTGAACCTTAAATTGATCACCAGCGACAAGCGATCGTGACAAATGGTACGTCCGACCGGGCAATGGAATCGCCGAATCTACATCAATAAAATGACTCGGCTGTCCGTATATCACCCAGCACGACTGATGGATGGTTTCCGTCGTCCTAGCTCCGTTGGGATCGCCGATTACAACTGGTAGACATTCGTGACGCTACGCCAGATAACGTGCCTTCTGTCCTTCTGGCAGGTTTAGTCCTTGCAGTTTTTCAAACTTCGCGCAATCAAATAATGCAATAATATGGAACGCCAAATCTACATAAACTCAAATAATTAATGCTAGCTCTAATTAGAGCTAGCATTAAATATTTAGAGCTAGTGACTTGAAGTTAATATGAAGAGCTCTCTAAATCATTTGAAGCTAACTTAATACTAGCTCTAATTATTTAGAGCTAGCAATAATTATTTGAGTTTATGTAGATTTGGCGTTCCAGGAACGCCAAATCTACATAAACTCAACTAATTAATGCTAGCTTTAAATATGTAATGCTAGCTCTAACTATTTAATGCTGGCTGTAATTATTTATTTAGTGCTAGCAATAATTATGTAAGTTTATGTAGATCTGGCGTTCCTGCATTAAATAATTAGAGCTAGCTCCAAATGATTTAGAGAGCTCTTCAAATGAGATGGAGCTAGCTCTAAATATTTAATGTTAGCTCTAATTATTTAGAGCTAGCATTAATTATTTGAGTTTATGTTTATTTGGCGTTCCAGTCATACAATAAACCTGTTAAACACCTATACATGTCATAATATCGCATCACTGACTGCGTGGCACTGATCAGAATATAGAGAGTACCAGGCCAGTACACAGGTCAAAGACTCGAACCCGGGACTCAGAAAATGGCTCGTTCAAAACCTTACCCCACCCACCCACTTTGAAGGATGCATTATACATCATTCAAAGAGCGTGGGTGGAGTAATATTTTGAGTACATGGCAATAGTCTGGTATTTATCATGTATTTGTTTTGTGCTGTGAAAGCCGCAAATGTAATATTTTTGTTGAATGAAACGCGGATGTGTTTGCGTTGCGTCAGCACATTGGCGTTATTCGATACCATTAGTGACGTCGTTTCGACCAATACAACGTCAGTGACGTAGCTTTCGAATTCGGGTTGACCGCCATACATTGTATCCACCCCATAATACTCTCAGTGAAAATAAGGGCTTACTGAGTTTGCGACCAGTGAAGCCCCTGATCAACATACGCATATGGTGCATCCTGAGTACTGTCTATACTGTTCGCTATTGTGACAGAGCCAGATTTTTCAGCCATCGAAGGAAAACTGTGCATGACCGCCAGGCTCAATGAGAGCTCTAGCTGAACAGAACCTGGATCGGTTTGAGCCCCGACAAGCAGGACACATACATGTACTATACCGTAATTTCAAACGTGGGTTGTTTATTACTCGCCGTGGGGATATGGGAGTTATAGGTTTTTAGTCAACGTATCCACAGAGCAACATGCACTGACACACTGTCTGATCAAGGTCCACCCTGGTCATAAGTTAGCAGTGAACATAAGTGCTAACAACTTAACCGACTAACGGACGTTCGTGAAATAGGCTAAGCTGGCATCTGTAAAGTTCAGAGCGCATTTTTGTATTAATGACCCGTTCTATACCTGATCATCGTTTGATTCAAAGATAATTGCTTCGTAAACGTGATGGAATATATGTATAACATATGTGTGAATACTGCCTCATTAATTTATCCTATACGGCACATGGAGTGGCCAAGTCAACCATTTTTTAGTGTTCCAGCCATCAGCCAGTTTCACCTGTTCTGCCATTTGACGAAGAACTCGAGTAGAACATATGATATAATGTAGCTAATAACATGTAGAAAATCCAGGAGAACGGACTCCTATCAGTTATATTACACCAAACTGTCAAATATGTCAGTTTTCTGGACAGGTTTGTGCCTGTGTTTTTAGCAAATTGAACCACCATTATAATTACCCTCATACACAGAAAATCGCACAGTGTATCACTTTTACCTGGCCATCCACACAACACATACCATATATACCCACAACTGTTTATATTTACTATTGGTCAAGTGTATAACTGGTTATACAGGTTTGGACATATAGTACTATGTCCTTATATGGAATTGGTCGGCGTAGGAATATCTGTGGGTAAACGGCTATATATATAGCCGTGAAAAGGGCGGAAAGCTCATTCGAGGTGATACGGTTGTCTATGGTCACATCGGGTTCGTTTATTCCCACCCACCCTCCCAGATTTTAGGTTAATATGACTAAACTGAGGAAAAACATATGTCTTTAAGTTATCATATATAAGGGATTGTATTGTCCTTTATAAAATAATATATAAAATAACAGTAATTAACATACATGGGTATTAGAGCTTAAAGGCGCCGGATATAAACGAAAGCGTGTGCAGAGGCACTGTTGCCTGTGGTATGGGGTGTTCAAATACATATTGCGAACCAAACAGTTTCTGGTACGAGGTGTCTGTGTCGATGTACATGCACGGTCGCAGTGCGTCTGCAAACGTAGCCTTATAATAAGAAAATACTTCTATTTTGAATTGTATCTTTACAGATCTGTCGACCACCGGGAGACAATGTTATACTTGTGTCGAGTTACGATGAGTGTTAGAGGATGGCTCCGGACAGTATTGCCTTCTGTTATTTACGAATCGGTTTGTTAAGTGCTCGGACACGGAGCCATCGCGATGGTGTCGCGCTGACGAGTCGTTTTGTTTGTGTGTGTGTTTTTATAAGCAAATCGTTTATACATATGTATTCGTGTATCAGTATATACATGTAAGTGTGTATAGACTATATTTGTGCATATGTATATGCTAGACATAGATAAATGTTCTCAATTCGTAATTCGTTTTTGAGCACTATTGGTTTAAGTCTGATATACTACCACGTATTACATGGTGTTATGTTCTACAGAACAATATGCATTTACACGAATGAGGCCCGGCATTCAGGCGAGCTGGCATTGACTTTCTGGACAGATTTCCAGATTTTTTCCTACAAAATAGGTTTTTACCTCTGGTTGTTCCTGCGCGAGTCAGATCGCAGTGTAAACAGCGTTGTGTACTGTAATTTATCATATCTACATTGTATAATACATGAGACCCGGCTGTTCAGTAACTTGTCAATAAACAAGCTAGTCTGGTCCTGTTAGAGGATGACTCCGGACAGTACTGCCTTCTGCAATTTATGAATCGGTGTGTTAAGTGCTTGGACACATCGCCACAACCAGTGGTGTGGTTATCGGAGCCATCGCGAGTGCGTGAACCTGTGCAGATGAGGGGTTTCTGACATTAACCCATTTCAGCCCAAGTATACTATGATTTTTGTTGAAAAAATCTCATTATTTTCTTCATTCATCGATAAAGGTATATGTTGTTACCACTCATTAGAACCGTCTCGTCGAGACGGTTCAAATGAGTGGTTACAACATATACTTTTGAAAGGAAATAAAGAAAATAGGGATTTTTTCTCTCAAAAGGTTCATATTACTAAAAGTGTATCCCGTCTGCAATGGGTTAACAGCGCCGGGCGAAATCGGCGCTCAGTGTAAGTACATTATTCACCTGTTAAGTGCATGGACACACCATCCCATCACATCCAGTGATTTATTTCCCCCCCCCCAGGAACCATCGATTGAATGTGATCATACATGATATATACCGTATACCACCACTCCTATACAATCGTTGTGTTATTTATTTCTACCCCCGCTACTGACAGTAGAGGGGGTATACTGGAGTCGTATTGTCTGTTAGACAGTTGTCATATAGTAAATTAATTATGTTAGGCTGAGTAAACTCACATGAGTTTACTCAGCCTAACATAATTAATTTACTATATGACAAACTCACATGAGTTTACTCAGCCTAACATAATTAATTTACTATATGACAACTGTCTAACGGACAATACGACTCCAGTATACCCCCTCTACTGTCAGTACCGGGGGTAGAAATAAATAACACAACGACTGATATGCGAGTAAATGTGGCTTACCTAACGGCAACGTGTACACAAACATACTGCTGTGCATCAGGTTGAAAAGTTTACACATCAACATGTATTTTGAGATTGATGGGAGAAATGCTCAGATATCTCGTCTATTGTATAATTTACTGGCATAATATGTATAGCTTGCCGTTGTGATATCTGTCTATTATGTATTGCACCAAATTTTATTTGGTTTTCTGTCCTTTTATTTGCTGTATGTGTCAAGCACACAAAGTGGTGAAACTGTACGATGGCATGTACATACAAAGATGGCGGAGATGGCAACTCAATGCTCCATATACAATGTAGTATACAGTAACAAGACAATATTCACATATGTTATATTCATATATCACATCACTCTTATGAAGCAATTATCATTGAAGTCAAGTGTATATATCTATCACCTAATACCGTAACCCATTTCAGTCTAAGGACATGATATTTTTTGTTTAAAAAAATATTAAGTGGTAACAACATATACTTTCGAGATGGAACAAAAAAAAAAAAAATTCCCCTATAAAGTTGCATTCGACTATAATCCCGTTGTTAAAGGTACATGCCCACTCAGTAGGCACACACTGTTCTTTATAGGAATTAAATAAGTGTATAATTGTGTCACTATTCCACCAGTTCTAAAAATTACAAGTGGCAAAATAAACATTCATTCAGCATTCAGTTAACCCACGTATTGATTGGCATTATTATACAGTTTATGTCGGACGAAAATTTCCACACTGATATGATCAGGGGCTATAACCGTGTTTCCTTAAACTGTTAACGGACATTACCATTTTATTCTAATGCACTCTATAAATATCACGCAATCTGATTGGCAGATGGTTATACATTACATGTATATTATTGTTGATGAACGGTCGCAAATTATTTCAATATCTATTCCTACGTCAATACTAAGTTTGAGGTCGGTCAATTGACTCTGGCACATAACGACCTACCAAAACATGGGGTAACTCACATACAATGTCCCATGTGGTATTCTGGTATTATAGTCAAAGACACAGCTGGCTTGCATCTGAACGTCCTGGTCTGAACCGTCCTGGTGACCTGGTCCGAAAGTTGCATTGTCCGAAGCGTACGCCGAACAAATATTGCAAATAGCTCACCGTTGATCACGTTTCATATGTTTTGACAGTGAGTAATAGATCGTTCACACAAACAGAAAGTATGTATCCTTTGTAATCTTGCATCTCAAATGGTAGTATATCACAAATGATTAGACAAGTTATCACAATATGTATCAACATCAGGAAGTTTGACAGGCAGCCGCCATTGAAATATTGTTGCTAAGAGATCGAAAATGGAGTGACATTAAAAGCGCAAAGTAGTAAATAGGGCAATTATAATTCTAACGACGAATTGCTTTTATTATTGAAAAATAATGAAATCAGCAACATAAAGGTATATAGTAATTTCCAATAACCTCAGAAGAAGATATACATTCATGTATATACATTCACGTATGTACATTCATGCACAAATTGCTAATATCTTGTAATTATGTTGGAACGATTGTCTTCGTAGAAAAATATATTTTGTGTGATCCGTCCGGTATAACCTGATCAACTAACTTGCAATCCGGTAG
Organism: Conchocele bisecta; assembly: GCA_029237695.1. Taxonomy (NCBI): domain Eukaryota; kingdom Metazoa; phylum Mollusca; class Bivalvia; order Lucinida; family Thyasiridae; genus Conchocele; species Conchocele bisecta. The sequence continues at coordinate 57,945,726 of CM055267.1, forward strand.
ACTCGATAACGTTTGCAAAGCAGTAAAGGAGTGCATTAGAAATAGGTTAACCGCATTGTAATTTTGAAATTTGCTGCGTATATCAGAATATGATAGGTCGGAAAACATGTTTAATGGCTCCGCTAGCGCGTCGCCATTAAACAGATTTTCCGACCTATCGTTTTCTGAAATACGCCGCAAATTTAAAAATTACAATACAGTTAAATTTTGATGTGCAATGATTATACTCTGTCGAAAATATTATTTTTTTAAGTGACGCATTTAATTATAATGATTATAAAATATCATGCCTCATTTGCATATGAAAATAGTCTGATATCACCGAGAGTCACTATCAGTAAAATAAATATTACTAAATGATTATATCTGTATAACGGGCATTTGTAATTTTTAGAACTGGTGGAATAGTGACACAAATATACACTTATTTAATTCCAATAAAGAACAGTTTGTGCCTACTAAGTGGGCATGTACCTCTAATGGGTTAACTGACCGTCAGCCACGAATGACTCGTGTGCGCAAGCTCATTGAACAGACAATACATGTCGTATTTTGTATTAATCTCAAGGAAACCAGTAGCTTATTTCACCAACATTGCACAGTATACATATCTAGCAAAGTATACTTTGAGGGAGAAATTTGCAATTTAAGGATAAATTTATTAATTTGTATTATACAGAATGTATTACATTATCACAGCCATTTTGGCTGATAATGTAATACATTCAGTATAAGTATATATACGTATACTTTGCAATTTTGATGAAATCGGCTACAGAAATCAGTCCCATGTCTTACTCGGTTCGACGTACACATATTGTTTTCGTATGAACTTGTATGCGCCATATAAACATACACGCAATTCAAGAATTCTCCGGTTCACAAGGCTATTTCCAAGAGGGAGCTATCCCGCTTATTCCACTGACCCATATAATTGTGACATGGGTGGAGTGGTTGTGCACGCTTGTGAAATTTGACAGAGCCAAGTCGGTTGGTTTCATATGTTCGGTTCATAGGCACTTCGTGGAATGAACGACAAATGCCTCTTTTAAGTCATATCTCATTTTACGCTGATAGTAAATCTACAAGGTAGGACACTCGCTATCTTTTCAAGTAACGTGATTTGTACTAGTTCCCTGCTGGCCCCGGCCTTCGCACGTGTTACAATTAATGATTTAGCGAGCCGGGGCCCAAGGTAAATAATCCACTTCCGTTAGTTGAAAAGATGGAGAGTTTCCTACCTTGTAGATATTTAATATCTGAGTAAAATATTGGTATAATTTTGAAGAGAGTTTTGTTGTTCATACCACAAAGTGCATGTGGTTCGGATTGTAGTAGACATGTAACTTCACGGTTACCTTGTACTCTAGACAAATTGTCTAGCCTATGCGTGTCCCATAATATGGAATATAGCATATTACTCCGTGACTGTTGCATATAATTTATTGGATCTGTGACTTAAGGGAGCTAACTCCATGAAGGATTTAGCCCCCTTACGTAACTGACCTCGTCAGTTAAGCACTGGGTGGAGTGGTTGTGTACGCTATTGTAAGTTGACAAGTGCTAAGTCGGTTGGTTTCAAGTTCGGTGCGTGTTACAACATCATAATCTCGTGCTCTGGACAAATTGTCTGGCTCATGCGTGTCTGCTAATATGGAATATACTACAACACTCGGAACTGCTGCATATAATTGAATGGGTCAGTGCAAGAAATGGGCTAAGTCCGTGCATAGGCACTGTGTGGTATAAATGTCAAAACGCTCTTTAAATCATACCCAATTTTACTCATATATTGAATATCTAGAAGGTATGACACTCGCCATCTTTTCAACCAACAGAAGTGGTACTAGTGTACCTTGGACCCGCCTCGCTGATTCAGTAATTGTAACGCGCGAGAAGGCCGGGCAGGGTCCCGGCCTTCGCGAGCGTTACAATTACTAAATTAGCGAGCCGGGCCCAAGCTAAATAATCCACTTCCGTTTGTTGAAAAGATGGCGAGTGTCCTGTCCTACCTTATAGATATTTAATATCAGAATAAAATATGATTTAAAGCGGCTTTTCTCGTTCATACCACAGAGTGCACGTGAGTCCGTGAAGTTCCACTTACACATGCAACATGGAAATATTCTGCAGACAATGCAATGTTCTGTTTTTATAACGAAATACGACTGGTAGTGATAACAGACAAACGTGCTGAGCTCAACAAGACTTATGCTGCCAGGTTTAAATTCGTAACAGCGTAATCAGGGGGCCGTTTCACTAAACTTCGTACGACTAAAAGTACAACATTGTGATAGTCTGTAAATTTCACATTAACAATGTTTCCTTGTAAACAAGTATTGGATTTACATTTATTGATATGCAGCCTATGCTCAATAAATGTAAATCCATAAATTGACATTTCCAGACGATCCTAAATTTGCACTTACGAACATTTTATTCGTACGATGTTTAGTGAAACGCCCCCCTGATAAGGATATACGCTGACCGTTTTTGGTTGCAGCCGCTTTCCTGATGATTCTAACGTATGATGCAGTCCCTAGATTGAATTATGGTGCATGGTGGCTCGTTGTGGACACATGAAGTTCATGTTTTTGTTTGTACGCCGCGTTGAGACGAAACTTAAGGCTCTTACCTATTAGGTAAGAGCCTTAAGTTTCGTCTCAACGCGGCGTATAAACAATTTCTTTACACAAGAGAGAATACTTGGGATTTGTTACGCGCTGCTTGTCAATGCTGCGTCAATTAGCAATTCCATTGCGTGAGGCACTTGTCATGTTTTGGTCTAGTGGAAAATGACGCGTCTCAGCACTGACGAGTCAGGTTCTATTTTTCAATTCTAACAAATCCCAAGTAATCTCTCTTGTGTAAAGAAATTGTATTTACATATAACATACAATCAACTTCTTGTTTATATGTAAGTATTTAGTATATGTTCACAGTATTCCACTTACTCATGTCTGTATGTATCAGGGAAGATAAGTATTACCGACCGAGTTACACTCCCTCAATAAAGTATATCTTATCTTGTCTTATCTACAATTTTCTGTCTAACCACGCTAAAAACAAACCGGTACACTTCGTGTGACGAATCGTTGTGAATACAAGTAAATACGTGTAAACTGGGGGCCGTTTCACTAAACTTCGTACGAATAAAATGTTCGTAAGTACAACATTATGATTATTGGATTTACATTTATTGAGCATTCTGTCAACTAACGTCACGCTATTGACCGGCAACGTTGCTGTTCCAGCATTGCGACAAAATGACGTAAAACAAGATTTTTCTTAATTTTAACGCCATATTTGCTTATTTGCATTGTTGAGTCTATCAGAAAATGCAGTGTAAATATAAGTAATAAAACAATGGGCTCTTGCGTTTACTGTGGTTACAATACATTTGGTATGTTTAAAGTGCGTGGAGTCCGGACGTTAAACAGACCAAATGTATTGTACACCCCCAGTAAATGCAATATAGTAGGAATGAATGGCCTTTTTGTGGAATTTATCGGGGTATAAACTTGGAAAAGTCGCGGGAATACTGGACGAAGGCCGGAAAGCCTCGTCCAGTATTCCCGCGACTTTTCCAAGTTTATATCCCCGATAAATTCCACAAAAAGGCCATTCATTCCTTATAATTCCAGCATTTTAAATAAATTCATTAAGAAAATGTGTTTATTTTCCGTTTTCTTAAGAATTATTTTAACTGCGCCTCACGGTTACGGAAAGTAGTTCAGCATGGGAGTTTACTGAGATATAACTTTTGGACAGAGACTTTCTACGGACCAATCAAATGTTAGGGAATTGTGTAAATATTTTTGTGCTGGAATTATCAGCCCATGGTTTTATTTCTTAAATGGAAGCAAGCATTGTAACGTTACTTTATGCGACTACATGTAGTTGTCAATACTTCAACATTTTAACATTCATATTGCAAACCGCCTCTGTTGATTGTCATGCGGTATTGCAACTTCAGAAGAAATATATGTTGTTAAACATATAATATCGATTTTCATTGCAGAGCTAATGAAAACAATCAGAAATAACATGTTCACCAACACTCAGTTATGTACGGAAGCATGGAGGGGACATGATTGTGTGTTTTACTTTTAATTTAGGTCAATGAAAACCACATACCTGATTCATAACGATGCACAGGCTGATCTTGATTCGCATAACACATAAGCACCATGGGCCCGTTTCACTAAACTTCTTACGACTAAAAGGTTCATAAGTGCAAAATTATGATAGTCTGTAAATTTCACATTAACAATGTTTTCTTGTAAATAATTTTTGGATTTACATTTATTGAGCATAGGCTGCATATGCAGCCTATGCTCAATATATGTAAATCCATAAATTGAAAATTACAGACGATCTTAAATTTGAACTTACGAACATTTTAGTCTTAAGAAGTTTAGTGAAACGGGCCCCATTTCTGCAGTTACATTTGTGGACTACATATCCATGGAGAACACTGTTGACTCTGACATCAATACCGGTTGTTGTTGTTAGTACCACGTGTTCATACACCTTGTTTCTTATAACATGAACAATGATCAGTCGATTTAAACAGGAGACATTTTTAATTAAGTTTTATTCGTCACTGCCCTTGTTTTACGAAACTGCAGATGAATTACATATATACGCTTTCGTATATCAGTTGGATCTACGCTGATCGCAAAACTAATAGCAATAAGCTCCATTTCTCCAGTCACAACCACACATAGCGATCAGGAGGCCGTTTCACTAAACTTCGTACGACTAAAAGTGCAAATTTAGGATCGTCTGTAAATTTCAATTGATGAATTTACATGTATTGAGCATAGGCTGCATATGCAGCCTATGCTCAATAAATGTAAATCCAAAAATTGTTTACAAGAAAACATGGTTAATGTGAAATTTACAGACTAACACAGTTTTGCAATTACAAATATTTTAGTCGTACGAAGTTTAGTGAAACGGTTGTTTATCTGGCGCTACGCTGAACACAAACGTATTACGGCCCCTTTGGCAACGGCCCCTTTTACCAGTTTCAACCAGAGGGCAACTTCAGGGCAAACACATATTCCAATTCATATAACAATGGACACGTTCAAAACCCGGCCCATCCCAACAGTTTATACACAATGTGCATGATCACGTGGTTACCACAACAACAACAATGTCTGCAAGTGTTGAAAGCGCTCCCACTGCAAAGTAAATATTATTTAATATTTTCCTTAATATGCAATTGGGACCAAGGAACAGTATTCTCGGAATACAAAAGTATTACGTCTATTTATAGTGTATTGTAACCCTTTCAACATCACAGGCCTGTATAGTGGTATTGGCAAACAGTGTAGATCCAGATGAGCCGGCTCATGACGAGCCGTCTCATCAGGATCTGCACTTTTTGCAAGTATTGTTTATATTTCGAGAACAAAAACACCCCCTTTTCATAAATGGACTTGTCTGAAACTTATGTTATGATGATTTGCATCTGTCGGAAAATTAGCATCAAAATCCATTCCTGTTACTCAAGGGTGTAAGGGTTAAATGGACAATGAGCACCGGTTATCAACAATATAAGAGTTAGACTCATACACAGCCGCCTGCGATAATCTGTAGCCAAAGTATACTTTGAGGGAGAAATTTTTAATTTTAGGATAAATTTATTCATTTTTATTATACTGAATTTATTACATTATCACAGCCATTTTGGCTGTGATAATGTAATAAATTCAGTATAATAATTCTGCATACTTTTAATCATCAAATATATGCAGTCGTTAGTTCTATATGAAACAATGCATTTCGGGGAAAATAAATGATTACTCCCTCAAAGTATACTTTGCTAGATAAGTATACTTTGCAATTTTGATGAAATCGGCTACTGGTCCAGATTATCGACGTTACTGGTAGAATATGAATTGACAATGCCAACTCGCAATCAAGCAATTTGATTATCTGAGCCTGAGCTGTATCAGAGCTCGGACTCAGCCAATCAATCTGCTTGATTTCAAGCACGAATATTCAAATATTTCAAAATAAAGAAATTGATAAATATTGGCAAGATTATCGAAGGCAAAAAACGCGCATTAATGCATTTCATATGCTGGACTCATGTGTTCGAAAAGGCCGGTATACTTTGGTCGAATTGAACATATGCAGCCTATGCGCAATAAATGTAAATCAAATAATTGTTTACAAGAAAACATTGGTAATGTGAAGTTTGCAGACTATCATGATGTTGCACTTACGAACATTTTAGTCGTACGAAGTTTAGTGAAATGGGCCCCAGATTATCAACGTTGCTGAACAGGAATTGGCAATGCCAACTCGCAATAAAGCAACGTGATTGTCTGAGCCTGAGCTGTAGCAGACCTCGGACTCAGTGAAGTCTGCTTCATGTCAATTACGAATATTCAAATATTTTAAAATAACGAAATTGGCAAATATTGGCAAGATTAGCGCAGGTGGTGGCGTACAGTGGGGTCAGCGTGTAAGTGCACACACGAACGAACACGACAGGTTGGAAACAACCTGTCGTGTTCGTTCGTGTGTGCACTAACACGCTGACCCCACTGTAAATTCGAAATGAACGCATTACATAAGTTGGACTCATGTTCGAAAAGGCGGGCATACTTTTGTCGAATCGAACATATCCCTTTCAATTAATACGGTCATTATGATTGTATATGTAAGTTTCATACGCAACTGATAAACAAATCATAATTATGTATGTCATACTTAAAGTAAATACCATGTTACTCATAGACCATCAGACATGCGCACACGTGTTGTACTGTACCGCAGTAAACACCATGCCTCTTACCCCGTGGGCAGTTTACAGTCACGTGGCAGCATCTGGTTACGGTATAGGACCAATACATAATGGTGACCCCTGCCGACAGAAACGGGTTTGCTGAGTTTGCGACCAGTGTATCCCCATATCTGGGGCTACTCTGTTCGCCATTGAGAGCAATAGTGTCTGATACCGGTTGTGTTTATTTATGCAACCGTTATTGATGCCGCTGAACAATTGTTCAGGTCTGTATTATACTTCATAAGTGTGCTAGCTTACCAGTAGTCTATTTGGCTGTGATAATGTAATACATTCAGTATATAATAATAATTCTGCATATTTTAATCATCAAATATATGCAGTCGCTAGTTCTATATGAAATAATGCATTTTGGGGAAAATAAATTACTGCCTCAAAGTACACTTTGCTAGATAAGTATACTTTACAAGGTTGGTGAAATAGGCTACAGGACTGCAGCACTTGTTACAAGCTCAACAAGCCCCTTTTTGCCGTGGCAGGTCAGACGTAGATGACATAATACGACACGGCAGATTAGTGAGCCTGTCATTCCAGCAGCTGTTGCAGACACGTGTGTCACCCATCCCCTATATATAGGCCGGTCCGAGTTTCAAACCCCACACAATTCCACACACGTGTAGATATCCGTTACTGTAGTTTCACTACATTGCGGTTCATTGATCTCGTTTCCGCCAGTTCCTGTAGATTTCTGTTTCAACATGACGTCAATTACGTTGATCGCTACCGTCGCCGTTGTTGCCTGGGCGGGCGCCGTGGTTGCCATGGTACCGCATTCGGGGTGTCCCGGATGTTATACACCCATGAATGTTGCCCACCCGGAGGTGGCCGAGTTGCCGCCTTCTATATGGACACCAAGGGACCACACATGATGCTCGACCAAGTCGTCCGCGCCAGTAAACAGGTAATTCAAATGTCCGATATTACTAGCTAGTCGTGCTTCAGCTGTGCTCATTATAATTGGGAGTTGATCAAATTTAATATTGTTTTTGCATTGTTTGTATAGCCGTACAATTTGGGTAGGTTTCGTCAAACGGCTAGTGGACTACGTATCTCCGCTTCGGGGGGCCGTTTCACTAAACTTCGTACGACTAAAATGTTCGTAAGTGCAAATTCATGATCGTCTATAAATTTCAATTGATGGATTTACATTTATTGAGCATAGGCAGCGTATGCCCCCTGGTACTGCCGCTTATTACTGAGTGACGTATCCATGACAATATCTAGATGCATGCTCTACTTCTGACAAAATCTAGATGCATGCCCTACTTACACAATTCTCGAATAAACATAATCCTTTAGCAATTAATGTTCTGGCATAGACACAACTGATGAAGCGTGTGCTGTCATTTCCCTTGAAGGATGTCTTCCACTTTATTGGCCGAACGATGTCACAGAACCTTACCCAATGATGTTAGATAAACCTGATATAAAAGGACACTATCCTACTGTTCTATATGTATCCGAACAGTGTAAATCTCATTGACTGAACGCACGCGGACCAGTAAAACATATATGCTACCAGTATCGTGTCTTTTGGTATCACGTGCAAGGCTTGGAAACGCGTAAGAATACCTCGGCTCACCGAGGAATTGCTATCGTTTCCGAGCCGAGCCTGATAAAATTGATATCAACATATACTAGGCTGGTATTCCATTTATCTGGTAACGTTTTATGCTACCTCAAGGTGTATGATCACGTGGTACTAACAACAACAACAAGTACTGAAACTTCAACGTACGTATTCTTTTATAGTGTCCTTATTACGTAACGGATTTTGATGAAATATGGCGCATCAAACGCGTCTTGTTAAGCTGCATTTTGTGGTCTCTGTACGTTGGCCCAAACTTATGTCGTTTTTGCGAAGTATCGATTTCCGTGTCTACCGACACGGAAATCGATTCTTCGCAAAAACGACATAAGTCTGTGCCGAACTCCTTGGACGACCAAATGCAGCTCATGAAGACGCGTTTGCTGCGCCATATTTCATCAAATCTGTTTCATAGTAAGGAAAATATCAAATAATACTTACTTTGGAGTGGGCCAGATTTCAACACTTTCAGCCACTGTTGTTGTTGTTATAGCCACGTGATCATGCACCTTGTACCTGATAGCCAAATAAATTTTCTGAAAAGAACACGGAATTGTTTACATTACGTCATTAAACCGACGTCATTCGGTAACGTTAAATGATGTCCTTCGACCAATGAAACGTTAGTTTTCAATTCGTTGTAACCCGGATATTCGTATCAGGTCAATGTCTGATACGACATTATTTATCAATCATGTATTCGGCCAATACAAAGTTGGTTACCTGATAAATTGTTATATCAGGCATTGGCTCCGATAGAATTCGTCAGGAATACGCGTTACCTAGCCTTGCTTGATAACTACTAATACTTTATCATTGTAGGTTGTAGCTGGAATGAACTACAAAATGACGTTACACTTTCACGAGCTGATTTTGTGTGGGGTAAGCATTTTCTCTTACTAATTTGATTGCGTTCTTCTTGTTCTGTTTATACAGGCTTGTTAGTTATAAACATTCCAGTTTGCGAAACATGAACTGATGAATGAATATGCATCGACATGATTATCTAGGTGTAACACGGATTAACTTGTACAAGTTACAAGTTCAGCCTATACACTGAAGTGGTCAGTGGAAGAAGGGGGCGAACTACATCCTGGAGTTAGCCCCCGCCTGCCATTGACCCCTTCAATGCTTATATAGCATGCATAACTAACAACGTGAAATAAAAATACGATACATAAACATACAGGTACAAGCGAGCATTGTAGACATATGTTATTACATAATAATTTACATCAGTTTTCGGTATACAAACAGTATCATATGATTGGAACGAAAGATTGCTATCTGATTTTTGTCATTCACGCAGATAAGGATATACATCCGTGTTCAAAATTCAAGGTGACCCCACAAAGACTTTAAACGTACGGAATGTAATATTAAGAAAAACTATGAAGTAAATTAAATGAAAAATAAAATCTTAATTAATTCCACGTGCATGTATTCGTGTGTTCCTCACCGGGGGACCGTTTCACTAAACTGCGTACGACTAAATTGTTCGTAAGTGCAAACTTATGATTGTCTGTAAATTTCACATTAACAATGTTTTCTTGTAAACAATTATTGGATATACATTTATTGAGCATAGGCTGCAGCCTATGCTCAATAAATGTAAATACATTAATTTAAATTTACAGATGATCCTAAATTTGCACTTACGAACATTTTAGTCGTACGAAGTTTAGTGAAACGGGTCCCTGATAAACTTCACAAAAGTGAAACATTGCCGTATTCGAAATTAACGCGGGCTTGCTTAGTACATTCTGTGATTACAATGAAGTCATGTGACGTTATTTGTCAAACAAAACGTCAGCTAAAGTAGTCTTTTGTCTTCAGATTTTGATTTACTTCATTAACCAAGAACCCTCTCTTATCTCGAAACGTTGGCAGAGTGGGGTGTTCGTTATTGAAGTATTGTTCAAAATATTGTATTAATGCGGACAGCTTGCAAATCGGATTGACGGGTGATACATTGTATGAGCGTCATTGCCCGGTACAGCATTTTGTTATCAGTCAGTGTGTATTAGGTCAATGCATAGAGAGGTACCAATAATCCGATATCCATGTACATGTGGCTGACACGTCCACCTCTCCTGTTTCAGACCCCGATGCCGTACGAGTGCACCGTGACCATTTACGAAGACTTCAGAAATGTACGCTCTGTGTCCGATGAACAGTGTCACATGATGCAGGTACGTATATGACAAAATATGCAGCACAAAAATGTAAGCCCCGTTGTTGACAACGCAGTAGGATTTGTAATTATTTCTTTGAGAATCCATAAAACAAGTGACACAAGTACTCGTATATTAATTCAGATACTTAAGTGGATCGGAGGGTATACGTACCTTAACCCGTCCACCCCTAAGCAGCCGGGGGCCGTTTCACTAAACTTCTTACGACTAAAATGTTCGTAATCGCAAATCTAGAATCGTCTGCAAATTTGAATTGATGGATTTACATTTATTGAGCATATGCAGCCTATGCTCAATAAATGTAAATCCAAAAATTATCATAATTTTGCACTTAGGAACATTTTAGTCGTAGGAAGTTTAGTGAAACGGGCCCCCTACTTACTCGTTCACCCCTAAGCAGCTGGAATGGATTTTGATTTTGATATGTTAATTTTAATGTAACCAATCCAGTTGTCACAAACTGATTTTCAAACTAATCGATTATAAAAAGTGGGTGTTTTTGTTCTCAAAAATATGAAAATCACTTGCCGGATCTGCACTGTTTGCAAACTCCGCTATCGTGGGCTTTCGGGTTCAACGTATAGCGATGATTCCACCATTACGGCCCATATTTAACGGCCGATCTTACTGTGTCCAAGAGATCTGGTGTAGTAAGTGTAGTGCCTGGCACCGGATCAGAGGGGCCGTGTCAATAAACCTCGTACGACTAAAATGTTCGTAAGTGCAAATTTAGGATCGTCTGGAAATTTCAATTGATGGATTTACATTTATATGCAGCCTATTCGTGAAATAAACGTAAATCCAATATTTGTTTACACGACATCAGTGTTAATGTGAAATTTACAGACTATCATAATTTTGCACTTATGGACATTTTAGTCGTACGAAGTTTAGTGAAACTGGTTCCAGGAAACTTTCATTCGGTGCTGAAAGTTTGTATTGTCAAGTCAGTGATAAATGTTCATTGCTCCCTCATAGAAGTGCATACCTGTCGTAAAGTAGGATCTTGTGCAGACAGCAGGGGCCCGTTTCACTAAACTTCGTACGACTAAAATGTTCGTAAGTGCAAATTTAAGATCGTCTGGAAATTTCAATTATTGGATTTACATTTATTGAGCATCGGCTACATATGCAGCCGTTGCTCAATAAATGTAAATCCAATAATTGTTTACAATAAAACATTGCTCATGTGAAATTTACAGACTACCATCAGTTTGCACTTACGAACATTTTACGTACGAAGTTTAGTGAAACGGGTCCCTGTAACCCTAGTTCGGGGTGCGAATAGCCTATCACGTCTACAAAAGTAGCACATGTTGTAATGTCCCTTTCGTCAGCCAGACCATTTGTAAATCATGTCTATAAATCGTGATATCGTGTTTCAGGTACCGATGATGCTGTCAGAATGTTAAGACGGGTCCTACCATGAACAAGACCCGTATCGCATCCGTAGAAACAAAGTTACTGTATTGGCACATACTAATATTTGCTATCGCTGTCAACGTATTCATTGAGTTATATTTGTCAGTATGATGTCAAGTTTCATGGCGACAATCTGAAATGATCTGAATTGCTATCTATAGATATTAATACAATTTGATATGTTTGTGTACGTTAATATGCCGTCCGCCACAACAAAAAGGAATGTACAACTGGCACTCGTGCAATCGGAAATGGAACTAGGTCTTTCTGCATTCCGCTAGAAACAATACGCATATTTCCCAACCCAACAGCATTCCATACTCGACTGCGCGCAAGAGCAGGCTGATCTGGGGCTAGACAGATCGCAAACACAATAAGCAGTTTTTTTGGCCGCGGCACTTCATATGTATCGAAATTGATTATTATATTATTATATTGCCACATTTTAGCATTATCAATTCAAGATACGTTGTTATAAAATATCATCTTGAGGTTAAGCCGCCATGTCATCGTAGTTACGTGGACATATCGATGGTCTAGTAACGTAAGGTCGTAAGTGCTATGCTAAAGCATAGCACTTACGACCTTATGTTACTAGATCATCGATATTTCGATAAAGATTCACCTATTCATCGGTGGAAAACCATTGCATCCAAAGTTATTTTTATTGTACTTCGTGTGCATTATTCAAACAAATAAAGTTGGCAACGAGAGCTAAACTAGTTTAGTATTTGTTATTTGTTTATATCAGAACACATTTCCAGAACCATATTGGAATGTATGGTATGGTAGATTACAGTGGGGTCAGCGTGTAAGTGCACACACGAACGAACACGACAGGTTGGTTCCAACCTGTCGTGTTCGTTCGTGCGTGCACTTATACGCTGACCCCACTGTAGGTGGATAAAGCGTGGAAGGATTGTAAAACGGTTAAAACCTAATTATATTTCGAAACCAGCAGATAATTAGAGAAACAAAGAATTGCCATGAAAACAAACAATCGGATCTGAATACGTATTAATTATATAGGAATTTGTAGGCGTTTTATTTTTTGTTTTCATGGCAAATTTTACTTTTCTGAAATTCTACTGTTTCTAAACATAATCAGGACATATTTAACCATGTTGCTATCCGTGCCATGCTTTATCAACCTGTCTTGCATGATATATGGGACACTATCTTGGGCCCCTTTCACTAAACTTCGTAGGACTAAAATGTTCGTAAGTGCAAATATATGAGCGTCTGGAATTTTCAATTGATGGATTGATTGATTTACATGTATTGAGCATAGGTTGCAGATGCAGCCTAATATGTTTAATACATGTAAATCAAATAATTGTTTTTAAGAAAACTTTATTATTTAAAACTATGTGAAATCTGAATTATGTGTAATTATAATTTTGCACTTACGAACATATTAGCCGTACGAAAATTAGTGAAACGACTCGTGCTCCGCAACATTGCAGTGATCCTTATTTGTCGCAGTGATACGGTGGTTTCCAAAGGACGTTCTCGATTAAAACATGGCAGTTGTTGACACATGTACTAGACGACAGTGTAACCGTGCGTCGTACATGCATTGGCCTTATAGAGGATACCTTACTACACTGTGTCGCAGAATGTACCAGTACTTTGTCTCTATGAGATGCCTTGCTGGATGATATATACAGGGTTTTCTCGCCTGGGGCCCGTTTCACTAAACTTCGTATGACGAAAATGTTCGTAAGTACAAACTTATGACAGTCTATAAATTTCACATTAACAATGTTTTCTTGTAAACAATTATTGGATTTACATTTCCAGACGATCCTAAATTTGCTGTTACGGACATGTTAGTCGTACGAAGTTTAGTGAAACGGCCCCTGAAACTTGCAGCAACCTTGAGCGGTCATCGCTTGAGACAGCGTTACAATAGGTGTTAGGGTCACCGTTGTCGGGCCAGTATATACGTATATGAAGTTGGCATTCACATTAATCTTTTGAAAAAGTGTGATTATACTTATATATGGCAATGTATCCTTCTACATAATACACCGATGCACTGAATGATCTTGGGGGGCCGTTTCACTAAACTTCGTACGACTAAAATATTCGTAAGTGCAAATTTAGGATCGTTTGGAAATTTCAATTGATTCATTTACATGTATTGAGCATAGGCTGCATATGCAGCCTATGCTCAGTAAATATAAATCCAATAATTGAAATTTACAGACTAGCATAAGTTTGCACTTACGAACATTTTTGTCGTACGAAGTTTAGTGAAACGCGCCCCTGGATCCGCACAGGTGGCTAACACAAACAATGTGAATCCAGTTCCAACTGGTTACGAGCATGACGAGTACAGTAGATATGCAGTGCTAAGACCAAGAGTGAATTCCGAGAGCGTGTTAGCTCCCCTCCAGCGATGCATTGCCCTGAACATACATTGTATAATATAATTATATTATATCTATGTCCAGTTGTTTCCAATGGCACATTCGCAGGTTTCCGACAATAGACTGGTGAAGCGAAAAAGGAAAACATTCAATCTCGTCTGTTAAGGCGTATTTGATAGCATCATCCATAAGACGTTTAGCGAACGTGATGATCGTGGATAATTTTAAAAGCTGAGTATTGTCTTTAAAATGCATGGTCCACGGGGAACCACAAACACTGTTTGAGGATTGGCATTTACTTTCTACAGCATTAGTACACAGCAACATGCGTTAATCTTGCCAATATTTCAATGGTTCTGAACATATCTTGGCTATATTAATTTGCAATCAAGCGGTTTGATTGGCTGTATCTGTAGCCGATTTTATCAAAATTGCAAAGTATTCTTTTCTAGCAAAGTATAATTTGAGGGAGAAATCATTTATTTTTCCCGAAAAGCATTATTTCATATAGAACTAGCGACTGCATGTATTTGATGATTAAACGTATGCAGAGTTATTATACTGAATTTATTACATTATCACAGCCATAATGGCTGTGATAATGTAATAAATTCAGTATATTAAAAATTAATAAATTTATCCTAAAATTGAAAATTTCTCCCTCAAAGTATACTTTGCTAGAAAAGTATACTTTGCAATGTTGGTGAAATAGGCTACTGGTTCAGCCGGTCAAGCTGTGTGATTTCAAGCACAGTATTCAAGTATTTAATTGACAAGTATTGGCATCACTAGCGCAGGCTGTGGTGTACAAAGGGCAACATTCCTATATATAGGGTGTGGGTACCGTATACAAGGTGCATGATCACGTGGTTACAACAACAACAATGTCGCCCACTCCAAAGTAAGTATTATTTTATATTTTCCTTAATATGAAACGGATTTTGATGAAATATGGCGCAGCAAACGCGTCTTCATGAGCTGCATTTGATCGTCCAGGGAGTTCGGCACAGACTTATGTTGTTTTTGCGAAGAATCGATTTACGTGTCGGTAGACACGGAAATAGATTCTTCGCAAAAAACTACATAAGTTTGGGCCAACGTACAGAGACCACAAAATGCAGCTTAACAAGACGCGTTCGATGCGCCATATTTCATCAAAATCCGTTACGTAATAAGGACACTATAAAAGAATACGTACTTTGAATCGGTACTTGTTGTTGTTGTTGTTAGTACCACGTGATCATACGCCTTGGTATATGAGTAGAGATAAACGCTGATGAAACAGATTTGTAAGCGCAACAGACGTGTATGGAGCATTCCACATGTAGGTCGATAAAGCGTGGCAGCGATGGTAAAATTGCAAAAATAATATGATTAGAAGCCAGCAGAAAGTCAGAGAAATAAAAAATAAATGAAATTTAAAAATAAATCACATCTAAAGGCCTCAAATACGTAGGCGAAAATTACTAATAGGCCTTTAGCGGCGGTTGTTTATTTTCGTTTTCATGGCTACCACGTGCTATTCATCTGGGGGCCGTTTCACTAAACTGCGTACGACTAAAATGCTCGTAAGTGCAAAATTAATACTGTTCGCTTGTAAAACATTACTGGATTGACATGTATTGAGCATTATGCAGGCTATGTTCAATAAATGCAAATCCATCAATTAAATTTTCCAGTCGATCCTAAATGTTGCTCTTACGAACATTTTAGTCGTACGAAGTTCAGTGAAATGGCCCCCTGTAAGTCCACACTGTACGCGGTGGAGCGTCATCTCATTGGCTCTACAATCGTAATTGAAAACGCCCATGTGCGTGCACAACTATATCTGGGTGTAATTCATCGTTGTATGTAGAAAATTACGTCAATGGAAATGTTTACAACGAGAAAGACAAATCAATTCCGGGAATTACATCAAAGATATTTCAAGAAATTTAACTCTGATTTATTGCAACATTTTCTGTAACTCAATTATAGTATTGACATGACCAGCTATTTTCGTTCTGTGTCAATTACACATGCTACGGGTGATATACTACATTCCGATGTTGCACAGGAAGCACAATTAAGGAAAACAAACATAGGATGTTGCGTTTACTGGGGTTAATAACACATTTGGTGTATATTATATATCTGTGGTTGTGACTGCGGAAATGGGGATAATGGGTTTTGCGACCAGTGTAGATCAAGATCAGACTGTGCATCCGCACAGTCTGATCTGGATCTGCACTGTTCGCCTTTCCATGAATAAAACACACCATGCTTCTAACAACTAGTAGATCGTTATCAGGCTACAGGTGTGTGCTATTTGGTGCTACACTGATCACAGGTTCTGCACCGTTATACGCGTACCAGTACAGTAATGAACAATTGTGAAATATATTTTTTTCTGTTTTTGTGAAATGATCCTACTATTTTTCTGCTAGTCATACTCGTATTTCTTTGAACGCAGTCTGCTGAGATTATTGCTAACTGGTATTGTGCTACGAGTAATCTCAATTTTCAAAATGGCCACCGAAACTAAGTATGGTATACACATCGCCACATCAAAGATTTGATACACGTTCTAGTATTTCTGTGGCTGTAGTTATGTTCTTTCATATGATATTGTGATTTGAACGTGTGTGTTTGCTTGAAAACATATATATATATATAACATATAACACAACTGAAGTTTTTTCCATGTTTTAAGAGCCGCATGGCCGCCATTTTTAATTTCAGAATGGCCGTCATTGAAATTAATTTATATTTAACGTCAACATCTTTATATGTGGTGTTTTGTATTATGATTTATTATGGATAAGAAATATTGGTATATTTATATCAGTATATTTTGAAATGGCGGCCATTTTATTTTTAAAATGGCAGCCATTTAAACTTGACTATCTAATATGTATTATACATGTTCAATGCAGTGGTGATATTTTGTAAGTTTCTTCTGCTTATACTCATAATACAGTGAACACGAACAGTTGAGATTATTAGTACTAACTAGTACTGTGGTACCATACACCATTATCTTCAAAATGGCCGCTATAAATAAATGTGTCACATACATTGTCACTTCATTGTATTACGTACAGTTGTATTACGTATTTACATGTAATACGTATTGTTGTGGCTTATAGTTATGTTTCTTCAAATTATATCTTGGTCAGCACATATGTTTTCCTTTACAATAAGAAAGATAAACTTAAGGCAAATCATCCATTTTATCCAATAAAGTGTATATTAATGTCTTGTATATTGCATTGCAAAGGTAAATACTCATATTCGCCCTTGCTTTTATGAGAAAGCGTCTATCACGGCGATATGATGCACCATCTGCAGTCTGTACAGTGTACGATCTGGCATTGCGCAAGCAGACTTCAACGGGTCTCAACAGTATGGAACGCCAAATCTACATAAACTCAAATATATATTGCTAGCAACAAATATTTCGAGCTAGCAATAAATATTTGGAGAGCTCTCGAAATCAATTAATGATATCTCGAAATCAATTAATGATATCTCGAAATCATTTGGAGAGCTCTCGAAATCATTTGGAGCGAGCAATATAACATTTGATTTGGAGAGCTCTCTAAATCATTTGGAGCTATCTCTAAATCATTTGGAGAGCTCTCGAAATCATTTGGAGAGCTCTCGAAATCAATTAATGATATCTCGAAATCATTTAGAGAGCTCTCGAAATCATTTGCAGCGAGCATTATATAACTTGATTTCGAGAGCTCTCCAAATCAAAGCTATATAATGCTCGCTACAAATGATCTCGAGAGCTCTCTAAATGATTTCGAGATATCATTAATTGATTTCGAGAGCTCTCCAAATGATTTCGAGAGTTCTCCAAATCATTTAGAGATAGCTCCAAATGATTTAGAGAGCTCTCCAAATCAAGTTATATAATGCTCGCTACAAATGATTTCGAGAGCTCTCTAAATGATTTCGAGATATCATTAATTGATTTCGAGAGCTCTCCAAATGATTTCGAGAGCTCTCCAAATGATTTAGAGATAGCTCCAAATGATTTAGAGAGCTCTCCAAATCAAAGTTATATAATGCTCGCTATAAATGACTTCGAGAGCTCTTTAAATGATTTCGAGATATCATTAATTGATTTCGAGAGCTCTCCAAATGATTTAGAGAGCTCTCCAAATCAAATGTTATATAATGCTCGCTCCAAATGATTTCGAGAGCTCTCCAAATGATTTCGAGATATCATTAATTGATTTCGAGAGCTCTCCAAATGATTTCGAGAGCTCTCCAAATATTTATTGCTAGCTCCAAATATTTGTTGCTAGCAATATATATTTGAGTTTATGTAGATTTGGCGTTCCATACAACAGTTTGCTGTCTTTGTGGAGTCCAACTTGGTCACCAATGTTTAGCTCTTTTACTTTTAAAGTTACTATGCTTTTATCATAGTGTTTCTTGCTTTGTTGGTGACTGGATCTGATAATGTCACAAATCGAAACATGTATTGGCAATACCTGCTCAAAAGTGTGCAGTAAACTGGATAGAAGCCGCTGTCTCATCAATAACTGTGCATGTGACTATTCCGTGCTGGTTATGGAAGTTTCGATATTCCAGTATACCCAAATATAGGTCTGTGTGTTTCACAATGATTACTGTTCGCTCAGCTAACCCATTGGACCTTGGCTACATAGAGCACGTAACATTAAGGAAATCTCACTCTTTTGCAAAAAAACAGCAAATTTCTGGTAGGCAAATTGCAGACTTCATCTGACACATGTGTACTTGGTACACCATGCTAGCTGTTAACAGTTACGAGAAATTCCTTTTCTTTCCATGTGGACATGTTTATAGCAACATTCTGTCATGGGTGGTCTGATACATATTGTAATATCAGAGTGCCTTTCAGCTTCTATCTTCAATTGAACATCTTCCTACCATTTTACCAGAACATAATTTCGTGCGCTGGTCTAAGATATATCTGAATGCCAAGATGGCAATTGTGCACGGATTGCAGCATTTTGGACTCGAGTGGAGTCAGCATTATGTGTTTATATCCTTTCAGCTTATTTCTGTATTCCCATAACGCCACTATTTTCTGCGGACATTGCGTCCTGAAATTGAGTTATCCCTTTAGAATTATATTTTCTAGCAGAATCAATAGTGCATCTTGTCAAGTTTGCAATTTCTTGCAACTCGTGATCACTGATAGGTAGGTTCGCGAATACTACATGTACCTGTGAATTGATACCCTTAATAAAGTTATAATATATGTCTGTTACTGACTTGTGGGATAGCGTATTAGTATGTTTCATTGACAGGCCATACTGTTTCAACAGCAGTAAAATATCCTGTAATATGTGACGACATGAATAGAGTATTTATTTCATGGATACGAGAGGCACGTGATCTTACTCCACTTGAACAGTCAGTCCGTACACATAACAAAACCATTTCGAGCCAAATAACATACCTCATCATTCATGTTCAATCAGAGCATATTAATTTTCTGCGCGACTCAATGAAATCGAAGCATTGGTCATTGGCATGCCTTTGTGGCACAACATAATGTAGACGTAGATGCGTAGGTCTACATGTCTCTGGCTTTGTCAAGTCATAATATGACAACTTCAACAAGTGAAACGCACTTTGGACCATCAAGGCACTGATCACTTTTATATTGACACAGGAGTCATGACCTATTAAGATCATATGGTAATCGTAAATAATGATAATAACCTAGGAACAATACTGTATTTTCAACGTGGCTATTTTTCTATTGTTTCCTGCATACAATTCCATATTAGTCATAGAGTGTATTCAACCTCTCCAACAGTGTTTTTGGCAATCAATCCGACATTTCCACACGTCGTCTACACATACTGAACATGTGCATATGGCGTTTTAATGCCGAAAAAGTAATTTAATCACACAAATACTGCCTTATCGACATTTCTTCTACACTTTCCTGCATACAAGTTTGTATAGGGTATATAGTATATAGCAACTCCTTTGACCGCGTTTTGAGTGTGATTGTGCCAGCACTGCCTTTCAGGAACACGAAGAAGATGGAGATTAAAAAAAATCCCGCATAAACACAGTGGCCATTTTGAAATCTAAGATGTTTGTCATAAACAGTGACTTAAAATTGACTTTAGTCATATATAATTTACTTTTAGTAATGATCATAGTTTTGGAAAAAAATATGATTTTCACAGCAGCCATTTTGGAAATTAGGAACAACTTATGTTTTCTTTGGTGATGCAAATAACTTTTGGTCCAAGAACATAGCAAAACAGTCAAAACACAACTTAACTGTAAAAACACTTTACTAAAGACAGTACGTGGTGAAGACACGAGAAATATTATTTACATAGAGGCCATGTTGAAAACAAAATGTCCGCCATACCAGTTATCAGAAAAAATGGAACTAACCCGAGTTTTATTATTTGAAGTATGTAGTTCGGCATAAAAAAACAACATTTTATCTGCATTATAAATGTAGATATGAATATTACAATATATTGTATACGATTTCAGGGCGGCCATTTTTAAATATAAAATGGCCACCATGAGGGTTGTTAAAAATGAAATAACACTGGTTTTGTTGTGTGTGGTCAAAAGCTGATTATCACCAAAAAAGAATCAATATTCTACCTGTATTAGAAGTGTATATATAACGCATACAGCATTACAGGGCGGCCATTTTGAAATCCAAGATGGCGGCCAAAGGAATTGTCTGAATAAATATGACAAAAAAACATTGGTTACAAGAATGTTGCAAAAAAAAGCAAAACTACATAATAACGCTTTCAGTCGGTTACACTTAAAGCGCATTACAATTCGGCATTTTCGGTCCCATAAATTGAGTAGTGTTTTTAACTTGTCCTTTTCAATTGCGACCTCGTGGGAAATCACGCTCAAATTTGCTCTGTGTATTTTGGTGTAATTCACAATTCTGAAGAAATGTCCCAGCCTCCACACCCGTGCTCTCCTGGAAGTGATTGTTTGTGTGTCTGACCTACCACACAGGAAAGTTATCATTGAACACGCTGCAAACTGTGTGGGGTTCAGCAGCGGACAGAATCTTAGTTTTTTGGCGAGTTCACATATTTTTATGGAATGGTTGCTGGTTCCCTATTGGTCTGTTTCAGATATACGTGTGATGGATGCTGCAATTCGAAAGAATCGTTTATATTCGAGCATTGGTCACGGCTTCAGTTCAAGTCCGTTTCACAGTGAGGTGGAGAAGCTCCCGTCCATGCTGCTCAGCGGGCTTTTAGGACGATTGGAAGACGTTTATGACATTTGGTGATTTTAAATGGAGTGTTTGGAAGCTGCCACCAGTATTTCTTGATTTGTAAAACAACTATGTGATTATGTTCTGCATGTCGACTAACAAAGGGAATGTATCTGATTCCCAGCGCCTTTGTTTTGTTAAGCGATACATGTTATGATTGCTTACAATTGATTATTGTGAAGCCGTGGCCAATTTCTGCCATAAAATAATATTAGAGATTGAAACATGGGTCTTTGTATTTCAAGCAACATTCTGCTTAATTGAATGTGTCCTGTATTGTAACAGTATATACTATGTTGCGCGCGGCTTAAATGAAATGTATACACGAAGTAAATCATGGCGAATGTAATTGGATGGAACAATATACGTCAACCTAGACGGTGTATGTAGTCTCATCTCATTAAAGTAATAATTGGAGATGTCAAAGTGTGGGTATGTCTCTTACATACATGTACGAGTATAATGGACGAGAATTCATCGTGCGACATTACATCGCCTATATCAACGCTCCAGATAAGGAATTAGTAATTGAGTATTGTCACTCCATCGTTTCTGAAGCAATTGGTATTTAAAAATTTTAATTGGGTAAAATAAAATCACACTACTGACTGTTTACACATAAACAGACAGCAATTATTGAATAGTTTCCTTTGAAATGAAAACATATCTTGGCATTTCATTAGAATTGTCTCTTTGGAGACAATTCTAATGAACTACCAAGATGTGTTTTCATGGAAAATATATAAACTATGCTATATTTGTGGTCGGTTTATTGTTTTCTACAGCATGATAAAGGTACCACAAATTATTTATTGCTTTTTGATACTCGCTACTTCTGATTTCAATTGGGTTTTTGGCAATTTTAATTGGGTATTTAAGCAAATACGCAGCTTATCTGGAGCTCTGGTATATTATCAATTAAATGGCGTTCGATGTTTACATGGAAATGAAAATTATTAAACGTATTAGCAGGACTTCATGAAAGTATGGCGGAATATTTCTGTCATGCATATATAACGTGATAACATGATCATAGCTAAAATGTTTTCGTAAATATTATAAGTCGTCGTAACTACTGCCCACTAGTGAAACCGATTGTTTCATTTAATTTATGCATTATTTTTATCTTCAAATTAACCCTTAGACCGCTACACACAACAATTGTCGTCTGCGGTTGCTTTTATATTTTGCCTTATTTCTCAATAAAACATGGTTGGACAACACTTCAGAATCATTTCCAATGGAAATAATTCTGAAGTGCTGTCAACAAATGTTGTTAATTATTCTAAAGTGCTGTCAAAGCATGTTTTTGATGATAACAATTGAAAATAGAAACAAAACAGCAGACGACCAAAAGTTAAGATAGCGGTCAAAGGGTTAAGACATTATGACGACCCAATACGTTCAAATCTCGTCTTAAGCAGTTAGTTGGTTGTATTTCTGATTGCTTTCTATCTGGTAAATACGGGCAAAATATACTCATTTCGATGTTATCAGCGGAAATGTATCACGTTATTTACAATATTTAGTGTTATTTATCCTGACCAATTTATCTCGTATGAAGCTAACATTATTAAAATTAAAGATGCATAAGTATTCAGGCGATTTAGCTCTCGCATTGTCACGTTTAGTAGAAATATGCCAGCATATGAAAGTGAAAGCCACTGTAGTAGTATACTGCTGCTGTTACGGATGTTGTCAGACCGCATGCATTGCAGTAGAGCTGCACATATAGACCAATTCGGACACCCTTGGAGGTCCCCATAGTGTCCGGCTGAGCGAGGTTTCACTGTAAATCAGGCATTTCATCACTCCGATCCATAGTTGTGTGCAATGCGATCACGAACAGACATTACCACATGAGATACATGACCAAGAAACTCATCAAAATATGATCAGAGGTGTTTGCTTTGTGTCCAGTGTCGATATACTGCGGGCTCAGCTGTGCCGTTTTCAACATTTCTGAGGTCGCCAACCATCTGGACAATTTACAAATGGGACATAGTAATAGGAACTTCAAAATGGCCGCCAATTCACAATAAAAAGTCAGCATAATAACAACAGTTGTGTACATGTGTGACCTTACCCGTCATCACACTAATATTGTTCACATCTGCATATGTAAATAATATTTGCATACACATCACATTTGGCATACAAGCCGAAACTGCAAATATTGTTACAATTACGTACATCCGAAGCACCGTTGATTCAAAGTTTAATACTTTATTTATTTCACGATTCAGAGACCCGCGGGTTTACAAGTGCATGTTACTTTTGCATGGACGTATTCATAAATAAATACCATATTTGCGTGAGCATGCTTTGTATATGCTTACACAATAACATCACACTAATATGAAACTTAATAATGCAGTGCCCAGTAAAGAGTCTGACACGGAGATATAGAGAATAGTAGGTTAGTGCCGTGAATGGGAAAACATATCTGGCAAGGCTCAAGGATACTTTATTTCTTATCAGAAGTATATGTAGTGACCACCATTTGAACCGTCTCGCCGAGACGGTTCAAATGAGTGGTCACAACATATACTTTGGTTCAGAAATAAGGAAAATAGTTAGAGAATAGTAGGTTAGTGCCGTGAATGGGAAAAATATCTGGCGAGACTCTGACGAGCACATCCCGTTTCCGTGCCGCGCCAGATATTTTTTCCCATTCACGACACTAACCTACTATTCTATTTATCCCGTCAACACCTAAAAATGGCTTTAAAATGCAAACATAGTATTGACTGGATATCAAAAATGTTTCACAGCACTGTGTTTCACGGCACATACGAACTGTGTTGACGGGATAATATGAAATAAATCTACATAACTGAAGGGATTAGACAAAAAAGGGGGCAAAATACTTTATGGACTTAGCCCTCTTCTTCCACTGACCCCTTCCATTGTGATTGGTTCCTCAACCACCGACCACCACGCCACACTGAGTCTGTCATTAACATAGAACATGCGTTATACAGGTTCATATCGTCTCTCTATTATGTTTCATACAATTCCGTCCAGTCGTCGTGCGCGGGCCTCCTTCTGTATCTTGTTGTCTCGGAGTGTATCGTTGAGAGCGGCGTTCATCGTCTCGGGCAGTGCGATGGTGGACACTATACTGGCCAGGGCCAGACCACCGGAGATGAAATACATCAGCCCCGGCACTCTGGTGTCCTGAATGGACACGGTGGATTTATTATAGGAATGAATGTCCTTTTTTGTGGAATTTATCGGGGTATAAATATTTTTGTGCTGGAATTATTTACCCTTAGACCACTACACACAACAATTGTCGTCTTGCATTATTTCTCAATAAAACATGGTTTTACAGCACTTCAGAATCATTTCCAATGGATTCTGAAGGGGTGTCAAACCATGTTGTAAAGTATTATAAAGTGCTGTCAAAGCATGTTTTTGATGATAGAAATGGAAAATATAAAATAAACAACAGACGACAAAAATTAAGATAGCGGTGTAAGGGTTAATGCGAACTGGTGAAATAGGAAGTACATGCTTGTTTCAAACATGCACATGTAGACATCTGCGAATTCTTTCGTCAAACGTTAGCTACCAAGTGCAGTAACTTTAGATTTTACGAATTCAGTACTATCGTAAAATATCCGAAAATAAATATATTTTTGACTCGCGGCATTTTTCATATTTGCCTAGTTGCAGTCAATAACTTTAAAAGTCCCGTACCGTCCGTAGGATTGTACGGAAGCTATGCAGAGTTACTTGTAATGCATGCACGCAACAAAAATTTGCTATGGAAAATGCAAATTCCTCATTTGCAACATGATACAAATATATATGGTCGTATGACAATTGAGTCACTTACGAGAAATGCCACCTGCGGACCAATCACTGCACCGACACGGGCAATGGTGTTTTGGAACCCGTACCCAATATTTCTGAAATATATATGCATCCGTGTGTGGACTTACATAGTGGTAATGGTTGAAAGTGGACGTTATTAATAAAGTTATACACGATTTTCATTTTCCAGAGCAATGTTAGAAGGCGATTGTGTCCGTGACAGTGAACATACTGGCATCTGTTATGCCAGTATCTTCACTTTCATGGACACAATCGCCTTCTAACATTGCTCTGGAAAGTGTTTCCATAACGGAATACGATATCTATTGTCATATATCACTGAGATGATAGTTGGTGTAAGTTCAAATATGACAGATTAGTCAGTATCTTTTACATTATTTTGCTGAGGCTGTTGCGACCTGTGGACCGACACATGCCCCGAGAAACATAATAAAGTAGATAACAAGATGTCGAGATGAACCCATGAAAACAATATATGTACAGACAATGCATCGTGACAGTAACATGATACACACACAGTGCGGTGATCACAGTGCCGTCATTATAGGAATGAATGGCCTTTTTTGTGGAATTTATCGGGGTATAAACTTGGAAAAGTCGTGGGAATACTGGACGAAGGCCGGAAGGCCTCGTCCAGTATTCCCGCGACTTTTCCAAGTTTATATCCCCGATAAATTCCACAAAAAGGCCATTCATTCCTTATAATTCCAGCATTTGAATTAAATTCATCAAGAAAATGTGTTTATTTTCCGTTTTCTTAAGAATTATTTTAACTGCGCCTGACGGTTACGGAAAGTAGTTCGGCGTGGGAGTTTACTGGGATATAAATTTTGGACAGAGACTTCCTATGGACCAATCAAATGTTAGGGAATTGTGAAAATATTTTTGTGCTGGAATTATCACAGAGTAAATATCCACTTCGGCGGTGTAGGACACCACAGGGAAAGCAACAGACGGTGATAATGTATAAACAATAAAAATAAAACAAATCAACAATAAACAACCCCCAATGAAAGAATAAGAAAAAAAATATCAGCAAAAAAGAAAAGAAACAAACAAGTATATTACCAAACACAGTATCCCATGTAGACTGGGTTACTAGTTGTTGGTTATGTATCCCGTCTACGCGTAAATCCGTCTATGAGTCATACTTATATATATATATATATATACATATATTCATCGTGATACATATCTAGAGTAATTCTTTCTGAGAGGACGTAAATCATTTATGAGGGAGAGTATTAGTGCAAGTACACGTAACTGTTACAATGCAACGATAATTCTAAAATCGACTACCATGGCTTTCCAGAGAAATAATAGTATTTCTATATTCACAAAATAACCATAAGTATTGGCCAACTTCATGTTAGACAAGAAACTTGATAATTAGCATTGACGAAGGTTATTTCAAGCCACAGTTATATCAGCTTCAGCTCGCGGATTATCTCCTCGTACATGCGGACGAACGTAATCTAACTAACGTAATCTAACGAGCTTTAGTCCTTTTTAGTAAAAAAAAATAAATATAAAATAATATTAATTTGAAGCGAGTATGGGGCTGATTCGTATATTCACACATGTTGTAGCATGGCATCGCAGTTAATACCGATCTTGTGAAATGTGTCGATTGGGGCGCAGCAGTTTTGTGACACCATGGGATGACTGCGTTTATCACATAGCACAGGTATATATGCATAAACATGCAGTCCGGAGTGTATATGCATGCAGCTCCATACTATGCAACAAGTACATGTAATGTTGTATATGTATTTGTTGAAATGTATTACTGTTTGCTCAATGTTTTAGCGAGCCGTCTCTTGTAATTATTTTAGAATGGCAATTGTATGTGTTTTGAAATTTCATACGTTCGCAAGTACTTGTTATTTGAGACTTAAAGTTTGGAATCCATTATGATTTTTTCGATCGTATGTAATTTTATACAATTGTCACTTTGACTGTGTTTGATTGTATGAAATTTCATACGTTCGCAAATGTTTTGTATTTTATTATTTGTATTATTTATTAAACAAAATGGACATGCTTTGTTGTGTATATATTCAGATAATGGTATTCTTTTAATTAAAAACCATGTACATTGTTGGGTCTGATTAGAAAATATGGTCTTTAAAGATGTATGAAATTTCATACATTGCTACTAAAAAAGTACCAATAATGGAAATCGGAGATTGTATCCAGAACACTGATTTATGCTGTATAAAATGGAATTTTTGTGAAAATCCCTTTTTATTTGGGAAAGCGTTTAATAGTATTTCTATATTCACAAAATAGACAACAAACTTGATAACTAGCATTGATGAAGGTTATTTCAAGCCACAGTTATATCATGGTTCGTCCGCATGTACGTGTCTCCTCGTACATGCGGACGACCGTAATCTAACTGTGTTATCACATTATAATGTCCTACATCGCCTATCTGCTGTGTAAATGCAGAAAACAAACTCGAAAATGTATCAAAGATGTGATAATAATACGTGTTTATCCCGTCAACACAGTGCGTATGTGCCTTGAAACACGGTGCCGTAAAACAGTTTTGATATCCTATCAATACGACGTAATCATAGCGTATGAATATGTGCGGTTGTCATACTAGTCGATTCTCCGATTTTGATGATGCGGCTGGGGTTATATATTTGCTGTATTTTAAAGCTATTTGTAGTGTTGAAAAATATCTGGCGCGGCACGGAAATGGGATGCCCCGGGAGAGCCTCGCCCATCCCGTTTCCTAAGCATTGTCAGATATTTTTCCCATTCATGGCACTAACCTGCTCTCTATATATGCTACATGTACCCAGTATACCTGATCACGGTGGGGTATGTTTCTATGGTGAGCATCTGTACGGGGCTCCAGCAGGCGTTGATGCCCAGGTAGGCGACCAGGGCGAGGCCATTGGTCAGCCGGTCCCGCAGCGCCGTCTCTGTAATTGGTCAAGGTGACAGTATGCTTCAATGAGAAATATATAGACTCGTGTATCAATGCCGCCTGCTTGCAGGTTATAGTGGGGTCAGCGTGTAAGTGCACACACGAACTAACACGACAGGTTGGAACCAACCTGTCGTGTTCGTTCGTGTGTGCACTTACACGCTGACCCGACTGTACTAGTATTTGAATACGATTCGTGTTATGTACCTTCAAACGGATGTTGTAGTCTAGTTACATGAAAAAGGCACGAATAAATCATGACGCATGTAATAGGATTGTAATAATATACGTCTGTCTAGACGGTTTATGTCGTCTCGTCTCTTAAAGTAATAATTGGAGATGTCAAAGTGTGAGTATACTTACAGAACCCTATATTGGAAGAGAATTAAGATTTAACGTCGCAACCTTTATATTTTACAGAACCCAGTATTTATAAAATATCTTAACCCTTACACCGCTACTCACAACAATTGTCGTCTGCTGTTGCATTTATATATTGCCTTATTTCTCAATAAAACATGGTTTGACAGCAATTCAGAATCATTTCCATTGGAAATGATTCTGAAGTGCTGTGAAAGCATGTTGTAAATTATTTTAAAGTGCTGATAAAACATGTTTTTGATGATAAGATAAAAAATAAGATAGTGGTCTAAGGGTTAAAATGGTATTTGCCGTTCGGAACATTTCTATTGTATTGAGTGAAACGACAACTGTCATAATATAAGTAATTAGCAGAGTGGCAAACACGTATGCAAAAACCTTTCTGTTACACCAGCGGCGCCGGAAGCATCATAAGATTGGTCCGGCGAATCTACTGGGTGCCCTCGCTACCCACATAAAGTATATATTGTTACCACTCAGTAGAACCGTCTCGCCGAGACGGTTCTACTGAATGGTAACAACATACACTTTTTATGAGAAATGAGAAACATTGCAGAATCAATATTAACATTCCTGATATTATTATTTGGTATATATGAATTCCGAATATTTCAATAAAACATAGTTTTGTCACAAGTATTGGTCCGGCAGTTGCGCGAACCTGTTCAGACGCCAATGTACACCGACAATTGTCACGTGTTTTACTTTTACACACATACGTGTTTTGCCTTGGAACCGAATTAAATGTTGAATCCTGTTTACCGGCGATGTCGTCTGGTTACATGAAATAGGACGAGGTTTTTCTAGTAATACATATTAAAAGACTGTGAGTTTTGCTTTCCAAGTTGAGGTATAAAGAACGTGTATCATCACTATGTCACATATACCAGAGGTATATAAAGATAAATCTTCATGTATGTTATAAGCGTAATTCGTAAAAAAAACAACAGGTATTGTTTTATCCCATCGACCATCGCACCAAACCATGCATACACTTGATGATGTTGTATATGGCTGTATTAATGTTGACCGATATTGCAAATTGCATGGTGGATCTCTCCATAAAGTTGACACGCACCTATATGTATATTATACTGAACCACTATACGCACCTATATATATGCACCTATTGACTACTATGCGCACCTATATGTATATTATACTGAACCACTATACGCACCTATATATATGCACCTATGGACTACTATACGCACCTAATCGTATGTACTGGATTACTACACGCACCTGTGTGTATGGACTACTATGCGCACCTAATTGTATATCGTCGACGCTACCGACCCAGAGTGCAGCCACCGTGTATGGCACCTATATGGACTACTATACGCACCTATATGTATATACTGGACGATGCCGACCCCGAAGGCTCCTAGGGCAGCCACCGTGTACAGCAGGACCGCGTTCTTCCTCCGGCCGATCCTGTGTGTAGACACGTACATATATATGTGGCTGTGAGAAATGGGGCTTATGTGATTTGCAGTTGCAATGCGTTAGACAGTACTGTGTGCAATTATTTTGCAGCATCTCTGACACGGTACATAAAGGATCTCAAACGAGTTTCCATTGGATATAATATTTATGAAACGAGTCACGCACAATTTATGCACCGAGCCGCTGGCGAGGTGCATACAATTGTGGACGAGCTTCATAAATCTCATATCAAAGGGAAACGAGTTTCAGATCCTGTTTTTAAAACATGATGACGTCAACGTCAAAACATCATTGCTTTGTCGCGCCATATCGGACGTCATTTGGAACATCTCCATTTCATTCATTTGACATAACGTTGGCGCATAATACAACTACGTAATTAGGGTGATGCGGCCAACCAATCAAATGAACTCCATGTGTTATTACACGTGTGTCCTAACACATTTATGAAATGGGTTATAACACGGCATAACAAGGATTTCATGTGATAAACTTAGTTATGAGTCGATTGGCGAACGTAAAGTTTTGTATTTCTTCCAGTACCGAAGTGTCTGTAACCAACCGACATAGTCCACCCACATCGTCTATCAAACAACCTGGTTGTTACTCGCAATGAACTTCATAATACATACTAGTAGTTTATGCCTCCAATGGAGATACTTTAGTAGTATATAGGGAGTCAAAATGATACCACCTACGGTGGTATCATTTATAGCCCTATATACTACTCCCACCACCCCCGAAAAAGCACAAATTGGTTAACGAGGAAATTGTCCCCCACCACCCCCGAAAAATCAAAAATTGGTGTCATAAATACATCATGCTATTTTCACGTCCAATTGAGCAGATAAAACTATACTAATAAAAAGGATTTATTTTTGTCTCGTCATATTTATTTTTCAACACGGCATTTTCCTCCTCCACTATAGCTAATTTATTCCGTAGATCAGCAACTAATTCTACCAGCTCTAGTCTACCACGTTCACCTTTAGCCACCTGACAGCGTAGTTGCTTATGTCTACAAAGAGTTTGGGCACTAACGAATTTACAAGGGCATCTGGGGCATTGAAATTGTGGGGGGGGGGGGGGCACAAGGAAACTTTCTACGTCTCGCTAGATGCCTTCGTAGATAGTCTTTACGCGTAAACGTTTTACAACAAGTCTCACACTCCATTATATATGTATATGTATATGTTTATATTCAATTGGAAGTGAAAAAAAACATAATGTTTTCACGACCAATTGAACAGATAAATTTCATAGGTTATACAAAAGTATATTACAGAAAATATGATAACGCCAGAAATAGAAAGTTTGAGAAGAGAAGCCGAATCTCTAGGGATTACTTATAGTACACGGTTGAGAGTTAGGGGGTTGACAAAGCTGATAAATGCCACAAAGAATGAGGCGTTTATGAAGCGGTTTACCCGCGCCTATAAAAGTGGGGCATTTAAAGACCTCTCACTAGCGGAGGAAGTTGGTAACATAATTCAAAAAGAAAGTATTGCGGAGCTAAGGGCTAGTGTAATTAATTCTAAAGAATTACCTTCAAGCACAAATAATTTGTCTCAAATTAGACACACAGGTGACCAAATACCAAATAAAAGATCTATAGTTCGCGCGATAGTGGAAAAAGGTGAAGAAATATTGGGGGCTCACGATGAAACATTGGAAAAGGTAGAAAATGGAAGACGGGTAGTTACATTATCCTTTCGTAAAAACATTAACATTAACGAGTCTGAACGCATGTCCGATAAACTCGCCCCGTATCTAACAACCAATTTTTATTTGAGATATTCATATTCTTACAAGCTAGAACATATGAGGAAATTAAAAATGGAAAACCTGTAACTATAATAATGCACAAAAATCTCGGTGGTAGCGAACCACTATCATCAATGAAAACCGTTACAAAATGGCTGTCAGATAAGGAGCAAACACGAATAATGTCCGATAAAATAGACAGACCAAATACAAAGTGGAAGTTTGTAAGATGGGTAGAGGTTTTTGTAAAGCTAATACAGGGTAGTAGGGGAATAGATTTGGGACTACAATCCAAAGAAGCAGCAGGAGGAGAACTTCCAGAATGGTTGAGGAATAGAAAAGGTATGTATTCTTTAGATAAGTATAATGAAGATCTTTGTCTGTTCAGGTGTCTAGCTATGCACCTTGATAAAAAGATCAGACCTGACAGATGTACAGAAAAAGCGGAAGAACTTAGTAAGCAATATTTCGGTAGTAATGTTGTTTCACCAATTCCTTTTTCAGATCTAAAAAAGGTTGAAGAGGTTTTTAAGGTAGGTATAGAAGAATATCAACCGACCAAATATAACGTATGGTGGTTGAGAAAGGTACCAGCGCACTATAATGAAATAGGTAATAAACCAATGACAATAGGACTGTTTAATAATCACGCATTTCTGATAAAAAAAACCTTAAAAAACCTATCTAAAACTTACCTCCTGCAATAATTGTAAACAGAGATTCACAAAAGCGAGTAATATGAAGAGACGGACCAAAATGTATGAAAGGTGAGACAAAAGTAATATGTGATGGTAATTATTTAGAGCGCCCGCGTTCGTCGTTCGAGAAAGCGTTCTACCCAAAAAGTTCTAACAGTTATGGGGCGATCGATTGGATGTACTCTGTGGAAAAGCGCGAGGGAATTCACATTCACCACGAACAGTGTGGACACGGGGGTGAAAGATGGGTTTTAGGAGCTCCAGTAGATGGATACTGTACGGAAACCAATACCGTATATCAATATCACGGCTGTTACTGGCACGGGTGTGAGATTCATGCAAAGCATAGAAAAGAAGAACGCGCATCCACTATGAGAAGAGATACATTTATTAGAAGAAGCAAAGAATTCAACCTAGTAGTTATGTGGGAATGCGAATTTCAAAGAACGGGTAAAGACATAAAGATCGGTTGCGACACTACTCTTTATTCATATCAGATAGTATACGATTTTGAGGCATATCTCAACCCAGAATTTGAAACTCTCGGTAATAATCTAGAGTAAGAAGCCGAGCACGTTCCGGTAAGCGTTAGTATAGGAGATAATTTCTCAGGAACAGTAACTCATATTTGTGATAAAGATCCCGCAAAACTTATAGAAAAATTCGTAGAAGATTTGAAAGTCAGGGGAAATGCTATAAGAGAAGAAGTGTGGTCAAGAAATGGGTTTAATACAGAACATTTACGTAAAAACCAAATCGCCAAGATCGAACAGTGGATAGAGCAAGTGCCGGTTATAGGTTTTAACAGCAGTAAGTACGATATAAACTTAATAAAGAAATACCTAGTAGGCGAACTGGCATCAACAACAAAGAAAGTAATGGTCGGAAAACGTGTAAACGCAACAATATTTCTATTTACTCCAGAGTTTAGATTTCTTGATGTAATACTTTATCTAGGACCTGGTGTAAGTTATGATAGTTGGATAAAAGCCTACGAATGCAAAGGACAGAAATCTTTCTTTCCTTATGAGTGGTTCGATTCTCCAGACAAACTGGATTACCCAGGACTACCGGATATAGAGAATTGGTATTCCAAACTATCTGGGAAAATGTTAATAGATGAAACAGAATTAAGTAAATGTCGTAGAATTTTCGAAGAAAATAATATGAAAACTTTCAGAGATTGGTTGAAATATTATAACGATTTAGATGTAGCACCGTTCCTAGAAGCGGTGGAAAAAAATGTGAATGTTTTATAAACACAGAGGTGTGGATATTTTCAAAGATGCGGTAACACTACCTGGAGTAGCTATACAATATTTATTGAGAGGAACCATTAAAGAACAAAAATCTATACCGGAGGATGCTCTATATGCACCAACAGAAGAAACATACGAAATGATGAAGGACGCTCTAGTTGGCGGTCCATCAATAGTATTTACACGATATGCAGAAGCTGGTGTTTCAAATATTAGATCTAATTCCTCAAATGAAATTAACAAACCTTGCCAGGCTGTTTTGGGGTACGATGCAATCGCGTTATATTTATCTACGTTAAATAAAGAGATGCCGTGTGGGAGAGAAACTATACACCATATAGATACCCCACATAATCCTAAATTTATTAAAAAGTTTTGTAAAAGAGTTTTATCTGGAGACTGGTTTGGGTTTGCGGAGGTGGATATAGAAGTTCCACACAACTTAAAAGATAAGTTTTCTGAAATGTCTCCACTTTTTATAAACAGAGAAGTAGATGTTGATGAGGTTCCAGCACACATGATAAAATATTTGGAAGATACTGGAAGAACTAGAGGAAATGGAAGAAAATTGGTGGGATCTATGTCGGCCACCAAAGTATTGCTGTACGCGCCACTGTTGAAATGGTATTTAAAACACGGCCTAGAAATAACGGGATTTCATCGTGTTATAGATTATATTAGTGGTAAACCCTTCGAATGGTTCGCAAAAGAAGTTACAGCCGCAAGACGAACAGGCGATGTAGAACCAAATAAGAAACCAGTAGCCGACATAATGAAATTATTAGGAAACTCGTGTTGTGGAAAAATGATAGAGGCAACGGAGAGACATTTAAATACGACATATACACAAAACGAAACCTGTGTTGACAAAGCATTAAGATCTGCATTCTTTGACGATTTGGAAGAGATAGGAGATGAGTACGAAATATCTTCAAGAAAACCCAGGTGTGCGGTAAAGAGACCATTTCATTGTGGAATAGCGGTTTATCAACTAGCTAAATTGAAAATGTTGGAATTTTACTACGAATTTCTAGACAAATACGTAAAAAGAGAAGACTTTGAATTAATACAGATGGATACCTGATAGTATGTATATAGGAGTTAGTGGAAAAACGATAGAGGAATTGATTAGACCTAACTTACTAGACGAGTTTGAAAAAGAAAAAAAGAAATGGTTGGCTTGGGATAAATGGAGCGAAAGAGAGCCCGGACTTTTCAAAATGGAATTTAGCGGGGATATGGCGATAGCGTTATCTAGTAAGTGTTATTTCGTAGAAAAAATTAATTCCACTAATTTTGAACAAATTAAAATTAATAAAAACTCTGCGAAAGGAATGTCCAAGAGAACTAACAATTTAAATTGGGATAGATATAAACGAGTACTAAGTGAAACTACAGAAGATGGAAAACACATTATAGATGTAGCACAAAATAGAGGATTTAAAATGAAAGACGGCGTTATGAAAACGTACTGTCAACAAAAATTAGGACTCTCGGCATACTACGATAAAAGACGCGTGTTACCAGACGGAATACATACAGAACATCTCTAAAGAATCTGACGATCCGGGGGTAGCTGGGTGTCAGAAGGCACCATAAGAAGTTCTTCGCGAACAAACCCTCGAGATGGCCCATCATCCAAATAGTAGAGCACGGGCTCATCAGGTTTGGTAATAGATCGATCTAGATGATATACATTGAGAGACCACACGGGATCAGTCGCACGGCGGCTGCCACCTTCGAGCTCTCCCGGTTGATAGAGGTACCGGACGTCAATATCCGATGGAAGCCGTTGCTCCTCTAAACCAACGGGTCGCCCGCGCGAGACGGCAGAGGGCTTGCTCGTCACCCTTTTAAACTTGATAGCATCTACAGGCTTCTTACCTATCAATCTGGTCACCTCTCCGTTCAGTGCGGAGACCACGGCGGGCAGTCTGGCCACCCACTCGGTCGATCGCGAATGAGGGTCTACAAGTTCTTTGGCATATTGGTGTCCGAACAGCCTCTCAGCCAGGGTTCGATTGAACCGCTCCACGATCCCCTGGTCCCGGTGGATGTTGACGCGGCCGCGTCTGATAGAAACTTTGTGCTTAGACAATAGATGAGAGACCGCGCCCATGAACTCGCGGCCGGGATCGACCTGAAGAAGATTCGGCCATTTGAGAGGACTCCTCTTATATATTCGGGAAAGAGCCTCGGCCACTTCCTTAGACTCTTTAGTGGCCAAAGGCTCAGCCCCCTTATAACGACTCGCTACGTCAACGATTGTCAGTGTGTACTTGTACGTTTTGCGACCGACGCGATCGTGAGGGAGAAACAGGAGATCCGCTTGGTGAACTTGGTTCGGTACCGGCACGTCGAATTTCGGGCGCGGAATATTGTGAGGCGCGGGTAAATAGATCTGCCAGATGGCCTGCTTCTTGAGCCATTCCTTGACAGCGTTTTCTGAAACCTTGGTTGCCGCCGCGAGGTTCTTGATGGCCGCGAGTCCCTTCCAGTAGCCGCGTGGGCTATAGTACGTGTTCGCTAGCTTGCGCGTTAGTTTGGTATCAAGTTTGCGCGTGTTCATCGTATGCGAAGTATTCTAATATATCGGACAATCTCCAACATGCCCTCGCCAGTTCGTCCGGTAACTGCGTCGTTAATAATAAACCTTTGTTAGAAGTTTCGCTGCAGCCCCAATCGCGTTTGGGTTGGAACAGGAGAGGGGAATCTAACTTGGAGGAATCTAACATCCGCTTTGCGAAAAGGGTGGCCGCTTTTCGTCCTCGCGCCACGTCTCGAGACAATCTCGGGCCAGGCGAATCATACTCTTTGCACCAGGTAAACGATGTTTTTGGGCAGTGTAGCCTACATCGATCATAGCGTCATAAAGTTCGTCAACTAACATCGTTCTATATATATATTTTTATAAAAAAAAATTGTTTTAATTAATTAATTATTTTATATAGTAGCCGACGAGACCCACCACACCAATTCCCACGACGATGAACGCGATCTCGCGGTCTTTTTGGGCCTCTGACGGTACATAGAAATCTGAAAGTTGTGGCTCGCGATCCATTGGATCGAGACTTTTTTGCGGATATGCCAGCGCGTACTCGCGGTTGGCTTCTTCAACGTTCTGAAAAGTTTGCGCGGCGTGATTTTCGCGGCGAAGCTCTTCATTGACCCAGTCCAGATGGGCGGTTCGTTTTTTCGACCACGCTTCCTTTGCGCTATTGAGTTGTTCTACAGCTGAATCGTGACGCTTACGCTCCTCATCCACGTTCGAGCTTTTCATTTTAGAGAATATAAAGTTGCTACCGCTGAACGCCAATGCGTTTACAAGCGCACCACCTACTATTACTGCGATTGAAGCCATTTATTTCCATATATTAACTGGTAGAATTCCAGCTTTAACTAGATAATCTCGGGTCCAAACTGCGGCCGCTACATCTAAGGTCGCGAGCCCTAGGTTTCTCACAATAAAGTCCAATTTGGGAGCGGATCCTCCTAGGGCCATCTTTGATAGTCGAGCATACCCGATACTGAAACCCGATATCACCACGGCGTGATAAAGCGCATTCACTAACATTTTACCATCTTGTTCAGCCATTGTTATAATTATTGCATATAAAAGGGGTCGCGATCAATGTTTAAATGGGGCGCATCCAAATTCAACATTGTTGATGATTGGTGTTTCGTAACTTTCTTCTGAACACTGGCTGGTTGTTTTTCCAATCGGGATTGGTGTAATAGGGGGTATTTCCACACGCACAGGGCACCAACAACTGCCAGACCACCACCAACAAACCAACTCCAATTCGTGAATTGGGGTTCAATCGGATTCGTCCAACTCCAACCCCCAATTCGTGAATTGGAGTTGGTATTGGGTGACAAATTCAAAGAATTTGGGTGTGCTTCTAATTCGTGAATTGGGGGTGTTGTTGCACTCAACACTGTTGAACCCGATTGCTCCGTCTTCAGATGTTTTGCTGTCTCCGTCCCCGATTGCAACGACTGTTTAGCCTCTCGAAGCTCGGCGAGTATTTTATCTTGTTTAACTTTTCGGGTGGCAGCCGCCGCCCGCCCAGCTGCCTGTCTTTTGGGATTTTTTATATGCGGTATGTCATCCAGTGGCGGAGTAACACTCGGGTTCGATTGTGTTGGAGCAATCTGGTTCAACTCCGTCACTCTCGCGGGTGTGTCTTGTGTCATCATTTTCAGGGCTTATAGTTCGTGGGCATATATGTCCAAATTGACAGTGTTTACCCGTGGTCAACGCGGTTGTCAGTGGAGCTAAGTACATTCCAAACTTGTGATAAATTGAGCAGCATGCCGTTCTAAGAGTGTGTCCTATAAAAGGGTCAGTCTCTAGATCGTGAATCAACCCTTCGGTGTTTGGTATAGGGAGAAGTATACTAACGGCGGTAGCGTACAAATGAATAGCTGCCGATCCAAGAGTTTTTGTCATCTCTGCTCCCAATTTGGATTCGTATCGCGCATACATTTTATCAATCTCCGCATCTGACATCTTATCCACCTGACAAACTGAGAGACGCCTACCTAGATAATGCTCCGATTGTCCCCCAGCAACCAGCGCAGCTAGACGCTCGCGTCGCACCGCATTTTCATTCGGAGTCGTTGCACTCAACCCAATACCAACTGCCGTTGGAGTTGGAGTTGATCCCGATTGCTCTGTCGGAGTTGATGTTTCATTATCTTTCAGAATGTTGGCAGTCGGAGTTGAGGTTTCTTCCATTAGCTGATCGAGAAGTTGGTCGCAGTTCATTTTTCTTAATTTTTTCAAAATTAGTAATTTAACTATTCTAACAAGTCTCATCACTTTAACATATTGCCAAGCGCACCACCCGATACTTATGATCAACATTATGCTCGCAACAAAGCTCGCAGCGGAGCACCAAATTGTTAACATTGTTAATCATTGTTCAGCATTTGTTCAGCATTTGTTCAGTATTTGTTCAGCATTGTTCAGCAATTGCTAAGCATTGTTCAGCAATTGCTAAGCATTGTTAAGCATTGCAATAGCTTATTACTTTGTAATTTTCCTAATTTTTTCAAAATTATTAATTAATTGATAACTTTATAAGCAGTTAGTTGGTTGATCAGTCTTTAGCAGAAGCTTGGCGTGCTTAGTTTCGGAAAGCATCTGTCGAACCTCCAGGCGCTCCTCGCGCGTTGGGATAACGTCATTCTCTCGAAGACAGTCATCGAATGAGTCTCGGTCCTTGCAGTGAAAGAGGGCGACCCATTTCGTTTGCTCGCGCAGATCCTTGAGGACGGCGTTGTATTTTTGAGTGGAGATCCATACGCTTTTCCTCGCATGGCGGCCAGAAAATGCGAGCTCGGAGAGCATGTCCTTCTTTTTGGTCATCGCCGCCTTGGCCGAGCAATCGTCAATCACATATAGGGTGGGCTCACCCTGGAATCTTTGGTATAAACCACGCAACCAATCGTGAAGCCTATCACCCGGGTCAATAACGTATACCTCAGGGTCGGTCCATATCCACGGGCGCCGCTGATAAGTATCGTTGTGCCGCACAGTGGGACACAGGATCACAATGTGACGAAAGGCATCGCGGTAGGACTCCTCGAGCAAGTCGAGGATGAAAACCGTTTTTCCACATCCTATCTGCCCACATATTATGGCAGAGTGAGCATCTCCAATCGTGAATTGGTATTGATTGCTAATTTTAATTTGTTCCAAATTATCTTTAGAATTATTAATTAATAAATCGTTAGATGATTTTTTTATTAAATCAGTAGATCGCTGATACGTATCGACCATCTTCGATGTTGAGTTGTGCGTCTGTAATTATATGTAAGTACACGTTCAATGGCCCGGCTCCGTCCGCCTCTTTGGTTATCTGGATCGTCACACCCTCACTAGCGTTCTCAACTTGGCGTCCGCTACCGTGTATTTGGTCATCGTCGCTGGCTCGCATGTCTAGCCATAACGCGTATTTGGTATTCAGGAACTCCGCGAGGGAGACGGCCGAGAGCTGCAGGTCTTTGGCAACTGCTGCAACCTCCGGAGAGCGCTTAGAGCCGGCAGCAAACTGCTTTCTTACTTCATCCCACTGCTGGTGCGCGCGAAGACCCGCGCTGTAGAGTTGATTGGGGACTCCCTCGATCGTCACCTCTACCTTCGTGATTTTGGGGTTATACAATCTGTCGGTTTTTCTAGCACCGAACGCGAACCGAGCATCCTCAAACAGCATCAGTATACGTTTCATCGAGCGGGCGGGTACGTTGACATTAATATTCCACAATGTGTCGCTTTTGTCTTTCGGCATCTTGCGATGGCGAAGAACTCGGTCGTAAAGTATGGCAACGCGCCCGGCGTACTGGGTTCTGATCAATCGCGTGAGTTCGGGCATTGTGACCATGTCGTACTCCAGGGAAACATTATCGATCGTATACGTCGATGTTATGTCGGTGGCTATGAGAACTCGGCCGTAGTCGTTGAACGTTAGTTCGTATTCGAGGCGGTCAGCCAAAGCACTCTGATAGTAGGGCATGTGACTCTCTAGCAACTCAAAGTCGAGCAGGATGTAGAAGCGGTTGCCGTAAGCGCCCGCGACCGCGTTGTCACTCGCGTTGTTATCTGCCTTGTTAGCAGCCCCGATTCTAAGTTTGGTTACGTTCTTATTTTTGCTGGTGTCAATACCCTGATAGACAGCGTTTTCACGCTCTTGTGCCGTCTTCCACAGGTCCTGGTAGCAATGGTAGACGTCGCTGTCATCGATCGACATCACCTCATTACCAGAAATCTTTATCATAGTCTTCTTGACTATGGCGCGACCCAGGTTCTGAACGACGGTTCGGTCCGCGTCCGTCGACGTTAGCGAAATAGTGAAAGCGAGGCGAACAGTACCCGGCACAATGACGTCGTGAGTTCCGAGGTTGGGGAAGCGGACTAAGAGCTGCTGGTTCTGGTCGATCGTCGATGGGTTGTTCGTAATAACGACACTCTGTCTCACGCCTTTTGCCCCGAGCGGCTCACGCTGTCTGCGGTATGGATTGAGTTTGCGACCGTATTGATTCGAAGACATAATTAATTTTATTGAAACTATTAAACCTGTATTGTTTTGTCTTTAATATAATAATAATTATTAAAGATGGCTGGTCTTGATATTGGCATGGACGAATTCGATCGCACTACGGGCGACCGAGACGATTACCTCGATGATTACCTCGATGATGATGTTGATGATATCGATCCATATAGCCACGGAGAGGGCTTGGACGTTGATGACTACTTCGATAATATGCTCGATGATGAGGACGAAACGTCCTTCATAGAGCACCCGCCCGGGGTAAAGTGGGAGGCCCCACCCAAAACTCCGACATGGGCGGGCGGTGCCGAGATTCCTGCGGGGATCTCCAAGAATGAGCTGGCGTCTATCGAGGAAATGGATTCTCTGGTGAAACGGTGGGAGAGTATAGTGTATAAACACGGCATCAAGGCCACATTGGAGTTCCGCAGCACTAAAAGGGGAGACCTGTGGGTTAAATGGGGCAAGAACTGGAAGTTGCTGACGTACAAGAACCACCCAAACAAGTTCCTCAGACCCTCTTCATTGAAGCGATATGGAGCACTCCTCGCTCGAGCTCTCGGAGTGCTCGACGACATTCGGGCGCCGCTGCCTACAAAAATGATAAAAACCTTTCAGGCTACCGACAAAACGCTGGCGAAGACGGCCGCCACTATAGAAACGATCGAGCTCAGCGAGATCCCTCGCGTAGCCACCGACGTTATTAACACGATTGAAACCACGGTCAACGAAATAAACGGCATGAAGTTTGACCCACCGTTACCTCTTCGCGAACTCCGGGGACTCGATAAGGTTCTGCAAACAACTCGGGGCGAACTAGTCAATAACCTCTCCAAACTCTCAGCGCTGGACAAACATATCGCTCTAGAAGAAAGAAAAATAAAGGAAGCACGGGGCGATAGAGAATCTACCGAGCGGATCAACAAACTCCTGCGGTCGTTGCGGGACGAAAGAGAAGCTCGATTGGAGGCTGCCTCGGCTAACCGTGAGACGCTTTCCGGTCAATTAAGTCGGAGCCGCGAAACAATCTCGAGGGTCCTGCACGAGGACACTACACTCGGTGCGCGTATTCGCACTCTGCTCAGAGAGAAGGGAGTCACGATAATAACCGTCATCGCGGCTTTCAGCATGATTATATCGACCCTAATTCTATCTATATCGTCTCTATTTGTAGCTGTCAATGCTGGTGCTGCACCCGCGCCAGCACCAGCGCCAGCACCAGCACCAGCACCAGCACCAGCTCCATCCGGTGGGGCCAAAGAATGGATAAAAAAACAACTAAAAGCCCTCGCCAATCTCCTGGCTAAATTAGCAGAAAAGTTGGCTGCCGCGCTGCCTGGGTTGATCGGGGGTCTCCTCTCCTTCTTGTTATCTATATTATCAAAAACGGCCGGATGGCTCGCCAATAATACTTGGGCTTTAATCGTGGCAATCGCCGGTCTCCTATTATTCTCTGCCAGAGAGTTCCTACAACCAAAGCGCAAATAGTCCTATCGCCACGATGGCTACGACGAGCCCTAATTTCTCCTCCTCGTGTGTTGTGCTTCCAATTTCACCCAATCTACAATTGATTGGTGTTTCTCCAATCGCGATTGATCTGTTGATGGAACTCGATGGTGCATCCAATTTACGAATTGGGGGTACTGGGTTCAATTGTGTATCCAATTTACGAATTGGGGGAGGTGTATCCATTTTGTGTTTTATGAAATCGGTTCCACTGTTGAACCCGATCATGTTGGTGGTGCGCTTGATGATATCCGTGTTCACGTTACCGTTTTGGCCGATTTTTTGATTGGCGGTGGCGATTACGATCTGATTATTGTAACCGTCAACCGGGTCGTCTCGTAGTATCATATTGCTCGGCGCCATATAAAGACCTATTCCAAATACATAGTCTACTGGGGTGCTGGCATTCTGCAAAACGTCTTGATAATTCTGGATCGCCTTCTCCAGGTCCACCCTAGCTGAGATGGCGTCCTCTACAAGTGCCAAGAATTGTTTTTGTGCATCAAACGCTGTTCCCGTGCCCAGTATAGAACTGCGAGTTTGCTTCTGTGCGCCGAGGATGGCCCAGACGTACGTGCGAATGGAGTCGTTGACGCGAGTAACCCCAGCCTGCGTGAACCCTAGACCCGTATCTAACATAAATGTACCCCACGCGTCCTGAACCTCAGCAGCTTGCTGTATGTAATCGACGTGAGCCCGTTTCGGAGGTAACATTTTACAAGAAAACACGCCACAGTGCCGACCTCCAGACACTTCCGACCCGAAAGTCATAGTCGCGGGGTCAAAATTCCCGGCGTTCCGACTGACGATGTGGTCACCGGAGTGATCGTGTCTAAAATCAGTCTGTGTCCAATTTCCAGACTGGCCCTGAATGAGAACGTCCCCGAGGCCGGTGCTGATAGGAAATGCTTTCTGTCTCCAGTCCGCGTCTTTTGAAACGTTAAATTCGTTACACAGTCTTTCAAACGCCATACGGTCGTATGCGTTGGAAATGGGATCCCAGGCGTCGTCTTGAGGTAGTGAAATACCTAGTTCTTTGAGAATCCTCCTAATAGTATAATACGTGTGAAAGTTGTAGACACTTCGGAGCATGACATTCTTGGATGTCAGATGGTCTTTATGTGAAACTCCACACCCGGCTGTTGCGCACAATACAGCGAAATTTATTTGGTTCTGCCAAAACTGCATCGGTGTTGCTTTCCACCCGTTTACCGCCTCCATCGTAATAATCTTGGGCAGCCTATATTGTTCAAAGATGTTAGGAAAATTGGTGGCAAAGCCGCTGTCCGGTCTAACCGTTACGGTTGGGTGTACAAGGCGGTTAACAACGTCTTTTTGCGTGTATTTACCTCCGACCGCGTACTTTACATTAGAGTTAAAGCTAAATGCTTTGGTATCCATTGAAAGATATTATTATGTTTGCTACTATCACTAATGTTCAAAAAGGGAGTTGTGAACTTCAAAAATCAATCGACAGCTGCTGCGGAAAACGCCGGGTGGGCCTCAGATCAATCACCTTCACGGTTGGATGGCAGAATGTGGGGAAGAGCGAAGGGTTTTACTATGTGAAGGATGGACAACAATTAGGTGTAAAGCTGCCTCACGGACTGTGGGGAATAAGACAGCTCAAAGATTTTGTCAACTCAGAGCTTGACGGTATAATCAACCTCACAGTATCGAATGCTACCGGGCTCGCAACAATGACCATCAGCAGTGATAATAAGGTAGTGGTCTCCCCGGGGTTGGGTATTCAACTCGGTTTTAGAGAGACATACTCCTCAAACAAAGGAGTGTTTACCCCGGGTGAGTACGTCGGTGATAATCCGGTGGACTTCGCCTTCACGAAAACTCTCAGGGTGCACCTGGATCGGGTGAACACATCGTACAATACGGTAGACGGATCCCCCAGCACATTACTGAAAACTGTGCCCGCCAGCGACTGTTTCTATGGCGAGACTGTGACCTTAGACTTCCCACACCCCGAGATGAAAGTTTTGGAATCGGGACATATCCACGAATTTACGGTCTCTATTCTCGATGATCAAGCGAGAAAGTTGAATAACTATTACCCGATTTCGGTAGTTCTCGAAATTTCCAATTGAGTATAAGTACCCAATATTATAATTAATAATTTTGAAAAAATTAAGAATGAGTATATACGGACCAGGTAGTTCTTCCGATTGGGTGACAAATTCAAAGAATTTGGAACCGGCAGAAGGTGGATTCATCCCGAGAGAGGGCGACTTTTTA
The DNA here is from genome assembly GCA_029237695.1 of Conchocele bisecta. Lineage (NCBI taxonomy): Eukaryota > Metazoa > Mollusca > Bivalvia > Lucinida > Thyasiridae > Conchocele > Conchocele bisecta. Next base: position 57,990,554 of record CM055267.1, read on the forward strand.
ACTACTGGCAAAACCAAGGCACTGATCAATAAAACTATATCGAAGGTCACAAACGGGATTCACAGGAGTATATCAGATGTTAGAGTAGAAATGCTGACGGCGACTGCACAAATTGAGGGAGTCCGAACGGATATTGAGAAAGATCAGGCAGCTTATGATGCGTTGCGCTTAGAGGACTCTCTCATCAGAGAAACGGAACTAAACGAACTAGGTAAAAAAATAAGCAAATTTCGAAAAGAGAGCAGGTCGGTTATTGATAAAGTCCGAGCAGACCGACAGGCGGCCCTTACGTTGCGCTTAGAGGACTCTCTCATTAGAGATGCGGCACTTACCGAACTAGGTAAAAAAATAACCAAATTTCGAAAAGAGGCCACGTCGGGTATTGAGAAAGCCCGAGAAGACCACCAGGCGGACCTTACGAAGGCTTATGAGGTGTTGCGCTCAGAGGACTCTCTCATAAGAGAAGCGGCGGTTGCCGAACTAGATAAAAAAATAACCAAATTTCGAAAAGAGACCCGATCGGGTATTGATAAAGTCCGAGAAGACCACCAGGCGAACCTTACGGAGGCCATTGCGGAGGCTTATGATGCGTTGCGCTTAGAGGACTCTCTCAGTAGAGAAGCGACACTTGCCGAACTAGATGGGAAAATAACCGAATTTCAAAAAGATGCCCGGTCGGGGGTTGAGGGGGTCCGAGAAGACCACAAGGCGGCCATTGCTGAGGCTTATGGGGCGTTGCGTTCAGAGGACTCTCTCAACAGAGAAGCGGCACTTACTGAACTAGACAAAAAAATAACCGAATTTCGAAAGGAGACCCGAACGGGTATTGAGAAAGCCCGAGAAGACCACCAGGCGGTTATTATGTTGCTCTAAGAGGACTCTCTCAACAGAGATGTGACGGTTACTGAACTAGACAAGAAAATAACTGAATTTCAAAAAGAGAGCAGGTCGGATATTGATAAAGTCCGAGAAGACCACCAGGCGGATATTATGGAGGCTTATGATGTGTTGGTCTTAAAGCACTCTCTCAACAGTTAAGCGGCGGTTGCCGAACTAGACGAAAAGATAAACGAAATTTCCGAGGAACTGAAACATGATCGTATAGCCGCGACCAAAGCTCTTGAGGAGGCCTCTTATAAGATTCGTACTGAGGCATATAACGCAAACAATGCGCTTGCCGGAATAGTGCAAACAATTAAAATGCCAAAACGTGTCATAACAGTTTGGGCTGAGAAGCGGGGCCCATTGGTTGAGGGGCACTATGAATATTCGTTCGGTGCCAAAGCGAGTAATAAATATGGGGGATACACTATGATAGCTGCAGGTGAAGTTATCCAAATGGCGGTCTGCTCGGTTAATGGTAGTGGTAAACCTGTGGGCGCGGTCGCGATAAATTGGAGTCACTAAAATATCTGGAGATAGTTCGACGGTGGTTTCGTTCTCCGGTTCTGATCGAATTAGACTTTCCCAAGGTAGTGTTATTAACTTTGTTACGAAAATCGGTGACCCAGAGAGTTCTTCCACTATTGCCTCATTGTTAATTGAACTTATTGTGTAAATACTAATATATTGAACTAAATTTGTAAAATTGAAATATGAACGAATCACCGCTTCCAATTATCAATACCGATCCATCAACACTGTATCCAACTCTCAATACCACTACATCAACACTGTATCCAACTCTCAATACCACTCCACCAACACTGTATCCAATTAACGAAAGAAGTTCAGATTTTAGGTTGAATAATATCGTCGCTATGCAGGATATTTTAGTTAGAGAATGTGCAAATAGTTCTGGCAAGTTTATCTGTAATGAGTGGTGCGGGGACTGCTGCAACGCTATCTACAATTGTAATGGTTCCACTTGCAGGGGTTTTGAGTGGAATTACCGTTTTATCTGGAATACTTTGTATGGTAATTAGGGCGGCGGGTGGAAAACTCGAGAAAAAAAGTAGAAAACATGATAGAATATCCGTTCTCGCTAGGTGTAAGAAAAATAGCATCGACGTTATGGTGTCCAAAGCGTTGGCCGATAAGAAAATAACAAATTTAGAGTTTGAATCCGTGGTGGAAGAAATGGGGAGATATGAAGAATTAAAAAATGATATAAGAATCAAGGCGCGCGCCACCATGCCCAAAATTGAGTGTACTGATTGGGATAAATTTAGGGTAAAACTTGGAAATAAAGTCGGAGGAAATGTTACAGCACCATTGTGATATTTTATAAAATAATTTTTAAAAAATAATTAATTTTCTAATTTAATTTTTTCAAAATTATTAATTATATTGGTGCAGTAAACAATTTATTAATTAATTTTAGGAAAATTATTAACAATTAAAAAAAAAAAAAGTTTAGGTCCCACCGAGGCTCGAACCCGCGCCAGCAAAACCCTTCTGGGCCCATCCCATTAAGCCTTCGCTTTAAATCTCTTCTCTTCTCGTTTTTTTTGGCTTAGTGGGATGTGTCACGCTCACATCTCCTCCACCCCATCATTGGACCGATACCGCGGACCCCTCCTCTTCATTACCTCCATCCGCTATAATGTGTAGAGCGGCCAGAGTGAAGTACATGTGGCAAAACCTATCTCACTGTTGAGATATTAGTGCCGGCGTCCCGACAATGAACTGTGTTTATTTCTCGTATATAAACCTAACTTTGTTGGTGAAAATATTATTAAAATTAATTAATTAATATAATAGGGGGTGTTCCGCTTTAAATCATAAATAATTTTATTAAAATTAATTAATTAAATAACGAACCATCCCGGAAATTCGTGAGCTATATAACCCCCACTAAGTGTTTATAAACTGTGTACACACCACCTGTGTAAATTGATAGCCCGTTTACATACCATCGATAAGGCTATAAATAACCGTGTGTGTATTATATATTACAGTGTGTTTATTTTCCATCCCGGAAGACGTAATCGTGTAAATCTCTCTATAAAATGGACACTTAATATACGTGTAAGGTGCTAATTTGCATGTTCATAACACGTGTAATTGGAACATTGTCGTCTGCTTGGTGTGATTACAACATAAATTAGTTCTGTTCAATAATAATGTTTTCAATATCTTTATAAGCGATATCGTAGAAATGTATATTCGTAAACGAATCGTTGGGTTTTAACAATTTTATATAATACACTTTAGTTTCATATCTGATACGCATTATCCGTCTTAATGTTTGTATTTGCCTCTTGTATGGTTGACATAATTGCCGGTATAATATTGTAAATGCAACGTTTTTATCGGAGCGTAATAAATTACGCTGGTATTTCATGTATTCGATATCGCCTAGTGTTCTCATTTTATAGAATTTATATATAGGATTATAACCCCCATAAGCTTCGTAAACTTCTTCAACACAGTTATTAAAAATTTTCAATTTCAATTGTATTGTATTATCCATTTTCTCTAATAGTTGTTTTTTTTCTGTTCAATTTCCAATTTCTTTTATTAATTTTCCAATTTCTTCGTTAAAAGCGATATTGTAGAAACGCATATCCGTAAACGAATCTTTGATTTTAAACTGTTTTATAAAATTAGTTTGATAATGTTTCGGTAGTGTTTCTCCGATCCTATTTAGTCGCTTCATTACATAAATTTGATACTTATACCGGCGACATAATTGCCGGTTTAATATTGTAAATGCAAAATTTATCGCAGCGTAATAAATTACGCTGATATTTCATGTATTCGATACCACATAGTATTGTCATTTTACCGTGTTTTAATACTGTAGAAACAGCGTAAAATTCTTCATCAAAGTCATTACAAAATTCCAATTCGTTGCGTATTTTATTATCCATTTTGTTATAATATTTTATTAAATTTATATGTTCAATTGGACGTGAAAAAAACATAAGGTATTTATGACACCAATATAATTGGACTACAATTCGACATCGTAGGAATCAATTAGCTATATTGAAGGAGGAAAATGCCGTGTTGAAAAATAAATATGACAACGAGACAAAAATAAATCCTTTTTATTAGTATAGTTTTATCTGTTCAATTGGACGTGAAAATAACATGGTGTATTTATGACACCAATTTTTGATTTTTCGGGGGTGGTGGGGGACAATTTCCTCGTTAACCAATTTGTGCTTTTTCGGGGGTGGTGGGGGTAGTATATAGGGCTATAAATGATACCACCGTAGGTGGTATCATTTTGACTCCCTATATACTACTACTTTCAATAAAAAACCGGAGAGTCGCGACAAAGCGAATAAAAAACCAAGTAATATCATGTTAATTAATCAATGGACACAAATGACAACCTCATAGACCACGGCCCAATACATACGTGTTGCTGAGGAAGATGGAGATGGGGGCGGACGGCATCAGGACAATACCGAACAGGAAGGTGTTGAAGTAGATGGACCCCGACAGCGCCGAGATGGCGAACTGTACCGAATACGTTATCAGCCCCAAGGTCAACCTGAACTCCAACAAAATCATACACAGTGTCTCGTAATATTCTGTATGTACATGAACTATACCATACATATTTTTCGATGTTTCCGTTTACATTACCACTTTATAATTTAATTACCAAGTACAATGTAATATACATGTAACAGCATACATGGCAATCAGATGCATATGCCTATCTGAATCTGCAGTCTGGTAGAAAACCCCGAATTCGCAGTATCGTCAGTCACAGCCGCATGTGTGCAGTATTTGTTTATTTTAATGCTGTGTGTGCACTTACGTTTATCAATGTTTATTCGTCTACCGACTCACCAGTTCAGCATGTTAAGAACAGATATTTTTGCGAGGTGCGGGGTTCTGAACAAGTCTAGGGCGCTGTATTTGTCCCGTGCCTCATCGCTGCCGTGCGTGTCGGCGGTAACCATGGCGACCAGCGTCTCCTCGTCCGGCGCCGCCCTCCCGTTCGCTCTGGCTATTGACTTGATGACGCTCTCCGCCTTATGCAACTTACCATGTGCCACGTACCACCGGAAACTCTCCGGAACAAACCTGGAAATACGCATTATCGCTGTGCTCATTAACCTGGAGTATCCTATAAACGGATATCCAGAGGAAACAAACCATACATATTAGACAAAACTTATATACAGAGGAAACCATACAGATTACACAAAACTTATATCCAGAGGGAATCATACAGATAACACAAAACTCATATCCAGAGGGAATCATGCAAATTACACAAACATTATATCCAGAGGAAACCATACAGATTACACAAAACTTATATCCAGAGGAAACCATACAGATTACACAAAACTTATATCCAGAGGAAATCATAAGGATTATGCAAAACTTATATCCAGAGGAAATCCATACATATTGCACACAACTTATATCGAGAGGACCCCATACAAATTATACAATATTTATATCCAGAGGAATGATACAGATGACACAAAACTTATATCCAGAGGGAATCATACAGATTAGACAAAACTTATATACAGAGGAAACCATAGAGATTAGAAAATACTTATATGCAGAGGCAACGATACAGATTAGACAAAAAAAATTATATCCAGAGGAAATCATACAGATTAGACAAAACTTATATCCAGAGGAAACCATAGAGATTAGACAATACTTATATGCAGAGGCAACGATACAGATTAGACACAAATCTTACATCCAGAGGAACTCATACAAATTACACAAACATTATATCAAGAGGAAATCATACTGATTGCACGAAGCTTATATCCAGAGGAAACCAATCAGATTATACAAAACTTATATCCGGAGGAAACCATACAGATTACACAAAATTTATATCCAGAGGAAATCATACAGATTACACAAATCTTATATCCAGAGGAAATCATATAGATTACACAAAACTTATATCCAGAGGAAACCATAAAGATTACACAAATATTGTATCGAGAGGAAATCCTATAAATTACACAAAACGCATATCCAGAGGAAACCATACAGATTACACAAACATTATATCCAGAAGAAACCATACAGATTAGACAAAACTTATATCCAGAGGAAATCATACTGATTACACAAAACTCATATCCAGAGGAAATCATACAGATTACACAAACATTATATCCAGAAGAAACCATACAGATTACACAAAACATATATCCAGAGGAAATCATACAGATTACACAAACATTATATCCAGAAGAAACCATACAGATTAGACAAAACTTATATCCAGAGGAAATCATACTGATTATACAAACATTATATCCAGAAGAAACCATACAGATTACACAAAACTTATATCCAGAGGAAATCATACTGATTATACAAACATTATATCCAGAAGAAACCATACAGATTACACAAAACTTATATCCAGAGGAAATCATACTGATTATACAAACATTATATCCAGAACCATACAGATTACACAAAACTTACATCCAGAGGAAACCATACAGGTAACACAAAACTCATATCCAGAGGAAACCATACAGGTAACACAAAACTCATATACAGAGGGAATCATACAGATAACACAAAAAGTATATCCAGAGGAAACCATACAGATTACACAAAACTTACATCCAGAGGAAACCATACAAGTAACACAAAACTCATATCCAGAGGAAACCATACAGGTAACACAAAACTCATATCCAGAGGGAATCATACAGATAACACAAAACTCATATCCAGAGGAAACCATACAGATAACACCAAACGTATATCCAGAGGAACCATACAGATTGTACAAAACTTATATCCAGAGGAAACCATACAGATAACAAAAAACTAAACTCATATCCAGAGGAAACCATACAGATTGTACAAAACTTAATTCCAGAGGAAACCATACAGATGAACACAAAACTCATATCCAGAGGAAACCAACAGATATAACAAAACTTAATTCCAGGACCACAGTACACCATATCCAGAGGAAACCTACAGACAACATATCGTCATACAGATGGTAACACAAAACTCATATCCAGAGGAAACCATACAGATTATACAAAACTTATATCCAGAGGAAATCATACAGATTGTACAAAACTTAATTCCAGAGGAAACCATACAGATTATAAAAAAACTCATATCCAGAGGAAATCATACAGGTAACACAAAACTCATATCCAGAGGAAACCATACAGGTAACACAAAACTCATATCCAGAGGAAACCATACAGGTAACACAAAACTCATATCCAGAGGAAACCATACAGATTATACAAAACTTATATCCAGAGGATATAAGCTTTGCCTAGTCCGTATGGTTTTCGATACACATATTAGCTAGACCCCTATACATATCCATCAAAGAATATCAGTTTTGTCTAATCGGTGTTCCATATAATATTAGATACAAACGTATACATGTATCCAGAGGATATCAGTTTTGTCTAATGTGAATAGTTACAGCCTTTTTCCTATGTCTGTTTTAGTCTACAAACGGCATGTATTTGATATATCTGTATTAAGGCTGTACCGGTGTAAATTAAGAACACTAAAACCTGAAGGTCGTTGGTGGTAATACGGACATTAATATCGTATTTGCACTCACTGTGGGTCATCAGCCTAATTCAGTGTATCACAGGAACAAATGACAATCCAACGACTGGGTCGTCATTGAAATGTAGCCTATTGTCTGTTCCACGAATTAAGTGCTGCCCAAAATTTATTGCTATAAAAACTCTCCAAACTGCTTATTTTTTTATATAAAACAATGTAAAACTATTTTTTAGAAATCAGCCTACTTTTTATTTCAAGAAAATCCGTCTAATAACAAAGTTATTTCGAATAAACAGTCATGGATGGGCTTTTGCCTTATAAATTCATTTTACGGAATTTTAGTTGTTGACAATAAAACAAGAAACTGCTATTGCAATAATCACTTCCGGTAAACAACAACAACAACTATTATTGCGAACTGAACACAAATTATTAAATAAATTTGTTTATTAACATCATTTTCTTGCATATAACTTAAACAATTTGCATTAAAATATACCAATTAATCATTTAATCTTCATATATTTAGCGAATATCATTCATCCATAAGGTTCCAAGTCGATCTGATACTATTGCTAATACGTTCTAATGTATTGTAAATTGTGAATGCTAACGAACTTGATTCGATTAAACTCGTGACCTTCACCAACCAATCAGCATTTAGTAAACCAAGTTGTCCGCCGGAAATTCGTCCGGCAAAGAAACTGGCTCACAGGAAGTGACTGTATACTTTCGCCGGAAATGACGTATATATGGTGTTCCCAAGTCATACCATTAGAGAATGTAGATTTACACCGGTGTCGATGTGCGAGGATATGTGCAATTAATTTTGCGTGGTAGGAACAGCGTGCCAACCTCAGCTTGGTTTTGTCAATAGATACGAAAGCTGTAGCAGATGATGATGACATCATGTTGTATTTTGACCAAATTCTCGGCATTTTCTTCTGGAATTCTTGTACGAACACCGAGAAATAGAGGCTCGATTCCTTTATTTTTCAACCTGGCAAGATTTGCTCTCATAAATAGAAGGTTAGTGTCTTTTTTTTAATGATGAAATCCAGCAAGCAGTTCGATGCTAGAAAAATGTTGAAAATCTGATTGCACGTGACATTTTAACATTGCAGCCCTGCATTCAATTCTTGATTTATGGCTATTACTTCATTATAGGACCGAATTTCAAAATATAAAAAGATGGCTCATTGCTAAATTTTGCTGAAAAATGATTATATACCAAAAAATAAGAGTTTTAGGGTGTTTAAATAGGTGTAAAAGTTGGACAGGTTAACGTGAAACAGACAGTAGTTAAGGTTAAGCACGGGTCGTGTATTCTCGGACGACCACAGAGTGCGGAAATGACAAAACACAACCGACATACATGTACGATGGCTAGACTGGCCTGCTGTCAGCTATATTAAGGTGTCCGGTTTAGAGAGATGTTACTGTAATTGTCGAATATAAGCTCTACAAGACGTGTATGTGTACTGTGCAGTCATGGAAATGCAATGAAACCATTTACTATGCTTATGTATGTCCGGTTTATAGAGGTTCTACTGCACATTTAACATGGAAATGTATACACATCGAACGACTGCTTATTGAAGTTGAAAATTCATTTGCGCTGCAAAGTTTTATATTATGAATACGGAGATTCGGAAGGCTTAAAGGTACATGCCCACTCAGTAGGCACAACATGTTCTTTATATTAGACATCATCTGGGACATTTCCTGACAAAATAAACATTCCTTCACCATTACCCCACGTATTGATTGGCATTATTATACATTTTATATCAGATGTTAATAAAGATCATATTGAAGCATTACTCATGGGAAGCATGGCAGCAAGGGAAACGCATTAACCCAGGTCATAAATCCAACATGTGTAAACACTGTAGATCCAGATGAGCCGGCTCGTAACGAGCCGTCTCATCAGGATCTGCATCATTTTAATCTGTCGAACATATTTTTTTTTTCAGTTGACGCATTTAATAAGAAAATAATTAAAAAATACCATGCCTCATTTGCATATGAATATAGCCTGATAATGCCGCGAGTCAATATCAGTAAAATAAATATTACTAAATGATTATATATATATGTATAGGGTGCACTCGTAATTTTTAGAACTGGTGGAATAGTGACACAATTATACACTTATTTAATTCCTATAAAGAACATGTTGTGCCTACTGAGTGGGCATGTACCTTTAAAGGTACGTTCGAAAAACTCACCACCATCTGCCGTATTTATTGTACCAACGAATTCGGAAAACTCACCACCACGTCAGCAGGAACGGTATTCCAATAAGGGCGGTGGCGATGTGTATATCGCCCAGTCGTGTATCGCCAGGCTAGCAGGCAAACAGGCACATCTCTATATACCAAGAGGGCATGGTGACAATGGGCGTCCGCCAGCGGGAGAGGGCGATCTCCGACTGTATGATGTACTGCAGGGTGAGAAAGAATCCGGCGCCAACGCCGAGGAAGAAGCGGATGATGGCGAACGGCACCCAGGAGGTGGTGAAGTACGTGACGACGCTGAATACCACCAGTATGACTAGCGAAATGTAGAGCGGCGTCTTACGGCCGATGGCGTCGGCTAGGTGTCCTATGTACAAACACGACAGGTCCCATGATCTTTAAGTCATATTCTGAATATGACTTATAGATCAATGAGCATTTGCCGAATATATATACATAGAACAAAAGTTCCCGTAATACTTATCAGATGTTCGAGATGTAATAGCATCACAAGCATGTTCGAATCAGATAATATAATAGTTTAATCTGTTGCACACAATAAACTGTTTGATGTAGAGTTCAGAGGGCCGTTTCATTAAACTTCGTACGACTAAAATGTTCGTAAGTGCAAACTTATGATAGTCTGTAAATGTTGTATGAATAATGTTTTCTTGTAAACGATTATTGGATTTACATTTATTGAGCATATTTTCAGCGTATGCTAAGTAAATGTAAATCCATCAATTGAAATTTCCAGACGATTCTAAATTTACACTTACGAACATTTTAATCGTACGAAGTTTAGTGAAACGGGCCCCAGTTTTCTTGAATGTGATTAATAAAGTGCCCCAGCACGATATAGTTCCAATGGTTTGGAGAGCAATGTTATGTGGTACATGTAAAACTATGTTTTATGAGCACATATGTGTTGAATGTATTGTTGTCAGGTAGGTGTACGTTTTATGAGTTTCAGTTTCTTTGGAATGCATTACTGTGTGATGCCACTGCTCTGTGAGATTACACGGATTGGAGAAGACATAACATAATAAGTGTTAGCTTTCGATCCTGTCCCAATTACAGTTGTGCATCTACTTGTTTACAATTACTGTTACCTAAAACATGTTTAAAGCAACAGATGCGAGCTGATAAATCTAATGTTGATACCTGAAAAAGCTACGTTTCATGCGGTTTGTTTGGAGTGTTGGATGTTTATCACTTATGATGGATATTGGTTGCGATTGCATTTGTTCCAATTTTATCATAGTCTGTCGTAAACATGCCGCATACCATAACAATTCATACCGGAAAATAAGTTGCCGAAGAAGAGCCCGCCCATGTTGATCGAGGCGATTGTGGATGGAACAAATGCATTCCCGCACACCAGTGACCACTGGAATACAAATAATGTATGGCAGAAGGAACTGTCTGAATTTGATTCATTATCGCAAGAAGATATAATACGGACTTTTAGTGCATTGTTTACCCTTATTGACAGTCGCAGCTCTCTTATCGATGTTCTTCATGTTATTGTACATGCAAATGAATCACACCAGTATACAAACCAATTTACTTTTTGTATAAATATATTTGATATTGGTGTTCTATCCTCATCACAGCTATCAGAGATGCCCATGCCAGTTTGCAGACCGGAATGTAGATGCTCCTTACTCTGTCCATTCGCAAAATTGCATCATTTGGTGTCTTTCAGGATAAGGGAAACAGTTACAGTTATTGTGTTAGGGTGATGAATGCGCCTGGCTACAGATCTGTAGCATATTTCACAAAAATTGCAAAGTATACTTATCTGGCTAAGTACTCTTTGAGGGAGAAATTTTCAACTTAAGAATAAATACATTAATTTTTATTATAACGAATGTATAACATTATCACAGCCATTTTGGCTGTGATAATGTAATACATTCAGTATAATAAGTCTGCATACTTTTAATCATCAAATGTATGCAGTCGTTAGTTATATATATGAAACAATTGACTTCGTGGAAAATAAATGATTACTCCCTCAAAGTACACTTTGCTAGATAAGTATGCATAGCAATTTTGTTAAATCGGCTACTGGATTATGATACTGGATTGTACATTTGCTATTCCTAATATTGCGATCCTCAATCGGAATCGGTTCTACAAAGGTTTCACTCAACATCAAGTGATCTGTTGACAATGTCTCAATCACTCATTCACTGTTTGTGACGATTGCTAAATTATTCTTCGTGTTGTTATAATCAACTGGTTAAAGCAGCAAATAAATATAGTAAACGATATACCTCACTAACAATTGTATTCATGCCTTCTTTAAACTGGAACGTGGTACATTGTGTTCCATTGTTATTGACGCAACTAGCGGTCCAGGTTTCATTACTGTCACGTGTCGCATTTTCGCCAATCAAATCATCGGCACAGCGCCATTCGGGCGTTTTCGCGAGGAACACCATGGCGAAGACGCTGAACGCCGTCACGATCTTCATGGAGTGGATTATGAAGAATAGCCGTATCTGGTAGAGTCCGCAACCTCCTATGTCTTCTATAACCTTCTCGGCGCGATACTTCTCGTCTATTTCTCTTTTGTCAACGTCCTCTTGGGATGCCATTGCACTTGTAGATGCACTGGTTTTACTTGAAATTCTTTATTTTATGACCACAACCAGTTTCAATAACATCTTGAGGCGGCCATGACGTTGTCAAACATTGACAACGTCATGGCCGCCTGAAGATATTATTGGAACTGGTATTGGCCATAAAATAAATAATTTCAACGTAAAACCAGTGTATCTTTTCAATCTTCACTCTATATACAACCTGTGTTGAAACCAACCTCATCTACTTTAATATATATATATTATTATGTTTTATTTATTTACGTGTATATTTCTACGAAGCTTTATAAGTTTTAATTTCACGCCTCTTCTGCATTTCTCTAAAATAATTAGTACTAATCTTTTTCAAATCAACAGTATCATGGTTAATTAATAACTATAACTATTATTAAAATGTATCTCGGCACTCGGCGAACAGAATCATTAAATTACGACACCTGCGACCAGCGTAGATTTTCTCTTCTTTTTGTTTCCGTTTTTTGGCACCACATTCCCTCTTACACCAAAACCCACCCCATTCTCTAATATTATTGCTAACAACATTCGAACTGATATATGTAGTTGAAAGAATGAAATGCAGAGAGAATAAATTTTTCGCCATTTAGTCCTTGAAAATGTCTCGGAGACTGACAAAATGAACGAATCTATGATGGTCGCACGTCATAGTCTCATTCTCATCAACACATGATACGGTTATGTTACGTATTTCGGGTATTACAGACTTCGCACATTTAACGGAAGCGGGTACGTGCAATACATGGGCTAACTCCACTAGGGAGTTAGCCCACTTCTTCCACTGACCCATTCAGTTATGCATGTATATTATACTAATAGTTACATATGTGGATTAGGTTCACCACGTGTGTATTAATTAATTCCAGTATCACAGTTCCACAGAAATCATCGCGGTGTTTGAATGCAACTGCCGCACATACATGGGCTGTACTAACTGTTAAACAGGTTCACACTTATCTTGACTCTAATTATCATACAATATAATTGGGCCACCATCTGAAAACATCTAACCTTCTTTCATTTCTGACCAGTGCATATCATGGCCAGCTTTCACATGCATGTAGGCTGGCAATAGGTTGAATTGTTTGTTGGATGTTTAATAATTGATCGTGTAGTCAATTTCAAACAGTGTTACAATCCCATTTCACTGATGGTTTGAGTCTACAGTCGTCGTAAAGGCATTAAGGCCGGACTTGTCAGATATTGAACCATATTAGTATGCCAACACACGGCACATACTCACTATAATAATGTAGTATGTGTGAGAGGTTTGATATCAACACTTGTACGTGTAGTTATATGTCCCTCGGCACGTACTTATAATTATGCACAATTTCTGTACTAGAATATCAGAGTGATGGATTTAAAAGTGGCTTTATGTGCACCACAATCCCCACACACAGTGGGGATTGGGGTGCACACAAAGCCACTTTGGCTTTGGACGTCCGTTAACGATGCCTATGAAATGTCTTAATTTATGGAGTTATTATAATATCGCACGTACATGTATTTGTTATTATTGCACCGTGTTCAAAGTGAAAATACCTAAATTTGAAGCAACTTAATGTGAATGCTATGCTCAAGCTCACATTACTGTAATATGTAGCAACTATCTATACGGATCTATAGTATCGAAAACAGGTTGCACGGCATCTGAAAGCGAACTAAACTTGGGAATACTATATGGGTAACCATACGTCTATATACACCATATACACGGTGAGTTCATGTATAGTACGTCCCGGGCACCTGCTATTCGGATGGGGTGCACTGATATCGGGTAAGGAAAATCCTCCACGTCATATTGTATCTAATATCTCAGTACTAAATATATTTTGAAGCGATAAGCGCAGGTACCCGGACAATTAATTAGCAACACCTGTCGATGTCCCCGTCCTCGTAGATTTAGCCGTTACGAGTTATTTCGAGACAAGCTACATTTTGCTGGAAATAAGGAAAGATGCCATTGGATGCACTAGGGTTTCCAATACATGTATGGGTTTTCCTGACGGATTGGCGAATGTGTAGTATTATTGCATATCAATGCAACTCTATCAGGGCCCGTGAGTGTTGGTGTGTCTCTTTTGGTGGCTATAAACTGCATGTTCTACCGATTTCGGGGCATATTTTGGATCCGAGTGCACCCCATATTTCCTAATTTCTAGCAAAATGTAGGTTTCTCCAAATAACCCCAGAACGGCTAGGCAGGTGTTGGTAATCGATTGTCCTGGGTATATGCGCTTTGTGGTGATCGCGTTAAAATCGCTTCAGTAGTTGCTGAGATATTAAATAAAGTATACCTGATTCAGTGCACCTCATAAAAATAGCAGGTGTCCGTGACGTACTGCATGTATACCCACCGTGATATATAGAGCCTTCTATAAATTTAAATGCAGTAGTGGAAGAAGCTGGAAATGAGATGATATAGCGTGACAAATAACATAATTGTGTTTAACCCTAGAATCCGGCGGCCCACTACATCGGGGTTTGCAAACAATGCAGATCCAGATGAGCCGGTATCGCATTTTCAAAGTACTCCCCCTGATAAAAGTACTCCCCTCGATACACAGACGGGAGTACTTTCAAAATGGCTAGTCGGCCCATTTTCAAAGTACTCCCCTAAAGTTTCGATCAATCTACGCAGTTTGTATACGCGTTCAGTATATAGGATCTGTGTCTACATTATTGGGCATTAAGTGCAACTTTCATCATATGTCCAAAAATGGGTATACACGTTTTCCATGTTTGGAAATGGGTATACACGGCCATTTTCAAATAACTCCCCTAAACAAAAAGAACGAGCATGACGATGTGACGCATATAATCAGCCTACGCGTTTATGTAATAGTTACTGCCCTAATCGAGGTGTTCATGTGTTTGAACAACCTACATGTGCCCATGGAACACCGAGCCGCGAAGCGGCGAGGTGTTTCATGGGCACATGTAGGTTGTTCAAACACATGAACACCTCGATTAGGGAATTAACTGACTTACACATCTACTTAATGACTGCCGGTGGCTAGTATTCTGTGGAAATTTTGATTTTCCATTTGACATTAAAGGAACTGTCTCTACAGTTATGACAGCCGTTCAATAACATCCATGTACGCATGCTGCCAGTGGGAGTATACGTATCCCATTGACACATTTCTCATTATTATTTGTGTTTGACGTCTAACGTATACGTATACGAAGCAAGCACTCAGTATGCTGTACAATATGCTTGGCTTGCATAAATCATACTAATTCACAGATAATACCAGGCTAGTGTAGTTTGAAATACCAGTTTATGAGGCAAGACTGGGCCGTTTCCGAGCCGAGCCTCATTATCTTGATATCGAAAGACACTAGACTATATTTTTTTATCAGGTAACGTTTTATGCTAGCCAATCTTGTTTTCGTTGAAAAGAACGCCGACTTGTTTACGTTACGTTTCTGATTAGTCTGACGTCGTTCGGTAACGTCATGTGACGTCGTTCGCAGGGTGTCCAACTTATATAGGTACCACTGTAACAATAAATGGCAGCGCTAAGCGAAGCTTATGCCCTCGCTGTCTGCCTTGATAAATAATAAGAAACACAAGTCCTCGGTGACCTTGACCTTGGGCTGTCGTACTGGCAGCATTGATAATGAAATACGGACTTTAACATTATTGCCTTACAAATTTGTCTTATTACAAACAGGTTGAACATAAGTCCTCAGTGACCTTGATCTTGGGCGGTCGGATGTGGGTAGCATGCATAACAGGATCACATTGTGGCCAAATATTATCAAAATCGGTGAAGTGGTTCATGAGTTTTTGAAAAATGAAAGTTGTTACTATGCATGTACGTACTTAAAGATCATGGGACCTGTCGTGTTTGTACATAGGACACCTAGCCGACGCCATCGGCCGTAAGACGCCGCTCTACATTTCGCTAGTCATACTGGTGGTATTCAGCGTCGTCACGTACTTCACCACCTCCTGGGTGCCGTTCGCCATCATCCGCTTCTTCCTCGGCGTTGGCGCCGGATTCTTTCTCACCCTGCAGTACATCATACAGTCGGAGATCGCCCTCTCCCGCTGGCGGACGCCCATTGTCACCATGCCCTCTTGGTATATAGAGATGTGCCTGTTTGCCCTGCTAGCCTGGGCGATACACGACTGGGCGTATATACACATCGCCACCGCCCTTATTGGAATACCGTTCCTGCTGACGTGGTGGTGAGTTTTCCGAATTCGTTGGTACAATAAATACGGCAGATGGTGGTGAGTTTTTCGAACGTACCTTTAAAGGTACATGCCCACTCAGTAGGCACAACATGTTCTTTATAGGAATTAAATAAGTGTATAATTGTGTCACTATTCCACCAGTTCTAAAAATTACGAGTGCACCCTATACATATATATATAATCATTTAGTAATATTTATTTTACTGATATTGACTCGCGGCATTATCAGGCTATATTCATATGCAAATGAGGCATGGTATTTTTTAATTATTTTCTTATTCAATGCGTCAACTGAAAAAAAAAATATTTTCGACAGATTAAAATGATGCAGATCCTGATGAGACGGCTCGTTACGAGCCGGCTCATCTGGATCTACAGTGTTTACACATGTTGGATTTATGACCTGGGTTAATGCGCTTCCCTTGCTGCCATGCTTCCCATGAGTAATGCTTCAATATGATCTTTATTAACATCTGATATAAAATGTATAATAATGCCAATCAATACGTGGGGTAATGGTGAAGGAAAGTTTATTTTGTCAGGAAATGTCCCAGATGATGTCTAATATAAAGAACATTTTGTGCCTACTGAGTGGGCATGTACCTTTAAGCCTTCCGAATCTCCGTATTCATAATATAAAACTTTGCAGCACAAATGAATTTTCAACTTCAATAAGCAGGTAAGCTTTTATTTAAAGTATTTCAACAATGTTCTACATTATAGTTTACACATTTCTGCCGCCCGTCTGTATATATACTTGTGTTTATACATCTGTCCATGGCATTGACACGATTTGTGATTACATACGCATCACTTGCACGGAGAAGGATGTTGCAGCATTTGTAAGGCGAATATGTGTACCTTTATCATCATTCACCATCAACATTAGCGTTTTATGTTCTACATGTAATCATTCCGCTGATCGCAAAACATCAACAACTGCTACATTGGTGACATTTAGTGAATATAGGAAATGGTATTGATCGAATGGCGACCAACACATGCAATGATCAAACTGCGCAGATGCGCAGACTGATCCGGGCTACGCTAGCCATCGTAAGACCGCTTTTCTGAGCTGGTGTTCCTTGTGTCAAGCTATCAATTCACACAATGACCATAGACACACAACGTGTGTGGTTTGCCGTGACGCACGACTTTTTCGTGCCCAGGTTTGCATATAAATGCAAACTTTTATTTTGTCTACTGACGTGTTCAAGTTGCTTACCAACCTCTGACAAACAATAGAGTCGGTGTGTAAGGTATAAGATAAGCGTCCACAGCGTTGGTCATTGTTGTGCATACTTCCGTCGTACATGTACTCATGTATGAGATATTGAGGGGGAGTGGTTTGAAAATGGGTAAACACTACCATTTTCAAAGTACTCACCTAAACAAAATGAACGAGCATGACGATGTGACGCATATAATCAGCCTACGCGTTTATGGTATAAGATACGCGTCTACAGTGTTGGTCGATGTTGTGCATACTTCCGCCGTGCATGTACTCGTGTATGAGATCATCATCATCATCATCATCATGGCGTTCACCATCTATACAATCACACCAGCCACAGCAATGAAGGACGCTGTCTTTCTGAGCTCCTCCATCTTTCCATACAACTTCTCTTCTAGGGTGGTGATCTCTGGCCATATGCTTTTTCTTCTCTGCTCTAACAGGGGGCATCTTTGCAATATATGATCTGTAGTCTGCTCTTCCATACCGCAAGTGCATCTTGGAGATGGGAACAACTTCTGTTTTGCATACATGTGGGCATTTAGCCTGTTGTGTCCCGTGCGTAGCCTTATTAGTATGACTTGTTCCCATCTGTCTAGTAGGTGGTTGTCATCTTTGGTTGGCTTTGGCTTCGTCATTGTCTTTATCACTGTTGCTTTCTCCTCATGAGTAACACTATTATGTGGCTGGTCACCTTTGGCTCCTAGCTTGGCCAACTTGTCCGCCTTCTCATTTCCAGGAACCCCACAGTGTGCTGGAATCCACTGCAACGACACTTTTTTATTCTGGCATAAAGTGTGTAACTGTCTGGAAAGAGATGGTATTTTGGCATTGCTCAAGGCCTGTAGGACTGACAGAGCATCTGTTAGTATGACCACCTAATGGCAGTCCTCAGCCGACTCTTCAATAATTGTTGTCGCCTTCATGATGGCCTCCACTTCTGCTTTGTAGTTGGTACAGTGCTTTCCTGTAGGTATGCTAACCGTTTCTGTCTTCCCAGTGGTGTACAAGACGAAAATACCAGCTCCCCCATCTTGAATTGCAGCTGTCGCTGAACCGTCTGTGTACACATGGGTCCATGTCTACAATGGGTAGTTATCGAAGATCATGGCTTGTGTGAGGGACTTCTTGATGATCTCGTCCTGTTTTCCCGGCAAAAGTCCTGGGATAGTTGTGTTAATACTGATGTTGGACAGGTGATATCTCCATACTTCTGGTAGTTCGGACTTTTCAAGAGGAGCCGTCGGTGGTCCAAGTTGGGCAGCATTTGTTATTGTCAACTTCTTCGACTCGTATACATAGCTGCTTCTTTTCAGACGATCCTTTGTCAGGCTCTCAAGTTTTATTTTCATGGGATGATCTGGCAGGAACTGATACTTGCTGGCTTGTATTAGAGCCTTGGCATCTCTCCTTTTGCTGAGTGGTGGAATGGCAGTGATTTCCTCCATGGTCTTAATTGGAGTTTACCGCATTGCTCCGTTGATAATTCGTAGGGCCTGGTTCTGGACCTTGTCTAGTATGTGCTGATTGGTTTTGGCAGTTGTCATCCATGTTGAGGAAGCATACTCGAGATGGGGCCTGATTGTACCCAGGTATACTGTCTTTAGTATGGTCTCATGCGATCCCCAGTTGGTACCAGCTAATTTCCGAAGTATAGCTAGTTTCCTGCGGGCCTTTGCTTCAGCATTTGCTATGTGGGGCTTCCATGTAAGCCGTCTGTCACCCCAAGGTATGTTGCCTCTTCCATATGTGTCAATGTCGTGCCACTGATCTTTATAGGACAGGCCTTCTGTTTAGGTGACAGAGTGAATAGGGTAGTAGATGACTTCTCTGTATTCACCTGCACGCACCAGTCATCTGCCCATGCGGATAGCTTGTCGGCCGCTTGTTTCATCCTGTAAGTTGCAGTTGATGCAAACTCCTCGGAACACCAGAGCGCGAGGTCGTCTGCATATAGGGCAGCCTTAACTCCCTTTGGCAAGTCCGATACCAGGTCGTTGATGAAAAGGAGAAATAGGGTGGGCGACAGTACTCCTCCTTGGGGGACACCATGTCTCTATAGGAATGTGTGGCTAGTAGTCCCATCAACACTTACTCTAGCCCTCCTGTTGAAGAGGTATGACTTTACCCACTTGTACATAGTGCCTCCCACTCCATTCCGCTGTAGCTTTACGAGCATACCTTCTGTCCAGACCTTGTCGAACGCTCTTTCGAGATCAACCAAAGTTACTAGGGTGACATTCTTTTCTTGAAAAGCGTCTTCGATCTCCTGGGCAAGGTATGTCGTCTGATCTTCAGTCGAGCGGAATTTCATGAAGCCAGCCTGTTGGTGGGCCAGAAGTTGGTTTGTCTCCAGATACCACTTCATGCGCTGGTTCACAATACTCTCCATAGTGTTTCCTACCACGCTGGTGAGACTGATGGGGCGATAGCTGGATGCTTTCTTGCGATCCTTTCCAGGTTTAGGGATAGGAATCATGGTTGCCTCTCTCCAAATTTGCGGGAGTCTGCCTTCTCTCCAGCTGTGGTTGTAGATTGCAAGGAGGGTGTGCATTGCAAAAGAGCCGAGGTGGGTCAACATCTCGTTGGTGATGCCGTCCGGTCCCGGCGACTTCTTGGCCTTGAGCTGTTTCAGCGCTACGTGTACTCACTTAGTGTGAGACTCTTCTCCATTACATCTTCTTCTGATCTACCGCTGCGTCTTTCTCTCTCCTCTCTTCTTGCCTCTCTCTGCTGTTCTCTGCTGATAGGAATGTTACTGACATCTTCGTAATTGTCAGCGAACCTGTTTGCTGCTTGTTTGCCTGTCAGTATAGTATCTTTTTCTACCAGTGGTGTTGGGCTCCTGCTGCTGCCCCTTTCGTCATTCAGCTGTTTGGTGAGTTTCCATAGCTTTGTACCATCCTTTTCCAGGTTGAGAGATGCCGTTTTCTCTTTCCAGCTTTTTCTTCTGGCCTGGATCTTGGCTTTTAGGAACTTGGCCTTGGTTTGTTGGAGGGCAATGTTGTTTTCTTGAGAGGGATTTGTTTCTGCCTCCCGCCTGGCCTCCGATAAATTGTTCAGAAGAACTTCCAGATCGTTGCTCCAGTATGGCTTGTGGTCCCTCTTGATCCCCGCGGAATGCACTTGTGTGCGGCTTTGATAATGGCAGCATTGAAGTCTTTGTTGACACGGTCGATGTCTCTGCCTTCACTCTTATCTCTCTGCAGAGGTCATCTGTGAGCTTCTTGTATGAACTCCAATCAGCCTTCTTGTAGTTCCATCGAGGAAAACTTGGTTCCTGTGTGACATTGTACTGCATGGTGAGGTAAACGGGACGATGGTCACTACCTCCCATTTGATCACCTACCTCTCTAGAGAGAGTACTGTGTATATCGTCAGTGCAGAAACCAAGGTCAGGAGTGGAAGTGGAATGCCATCGTCTGGAGTAAAAAGTAGGTTGATCATCAGGATTGTTTATCAGTTGGAGGTTATGCTCATCCTGCCAGGTCTCAACCTCTTCTCCACGTCTGGCTATATGGTCATATCCCCAGCTCTGTGAGTGGCTGTTGAAGTCACCTACAACTAGACAGTTTGTATCTTCAACAGGGATGGTGTCCAGGGATAGAGGTCTGTCATTTGGGGAGTATAGGTTGACAACTTGCATCACCTTGTTGCTCAATTTGAGGCACAACACCTGGTATTGAGGTATGAGATACTGAGGGGGAGTGGTTTGAAAATGGGTAAACACTGCCATTTTCAAAGTACTCCCCTAAACAAAATGAACGAGCATGACGATGTGATGGTATAAGATATGCGTCTACAGTGTTGGTCGATGTTGTGCATACTTCCACCGTGCATGTACTCATGTATGAGATACTGAGGGGGAGTGGTTTGACAATGGGTAAACACTGCCATTTTCAAAGTACTCCCCTAAACAAAAAGAACGAGCATGACGATGTGGCGCATATAATCAGCCTACGCGTTTATGGTATAAGATAAGCGTCTACAGTGTTGGTCGATGTTGTGCCTACTTCCGCCGTGCATGTATGTACTCATGTATGAGATACTGAGGGGGGTGCTTTGAAAATGGGTAAACACTGCCATTTTCAAAGTACTCCCCTAAACAGAAAAAACGAGCATGATGATGTGACGCATATAATCAGCATACGCGTGTATGGTATAAGATAAGCGTCTACAGTATTGGTCGATGTTGTGCGTACGTCCGCCGTGCATGTACTCATGTATGAGATACTGAGGGGGAGTGGTTTGAAAATTGGTAAACACTGCCATTTTCAAAGTAGTCCCCTAAACAGAAAGAACGAGCATGACGATGTGATGCATATATTCAGCCTACGCGTTTATGGTATAAGATAAGCGTCTACAGTGTTGGTCGATGTTGTGCATACATCCATCATACATGTACTCATGTATGAGATACTGAGGGGGAGTGGTTTGAAAATGGGTAAACACTGCCATTTTCAAAGTACTCCTCTAAACAAAAAGAACGAGCATGACGATGTGACGCATATAATCAGCCTACGCGTTTATTGTATAAGATAAGCGTCTACAGTATTGGTCGATGTTGTGCATACTTCCGCCGTGCATGTACTCACATATGAGATACTGAGTGGGGTGGTTTGAAAATGGGTAAACACTGCCATTTTCAAAGTACTCCCCTAAACAAAATGAACGAGCATGACGATGTGACGCATAGAATCAGCCTACGCGATTGTGGTATAAGATAAGCGTCTACAGTATTGGTCGATGTTGTACATACTTCCGTCGTACATGTATGAAATACTGAGAGGATGTGCTTTGAAAGGGTGTGAGGGAGTGGTTTGCCGTCGTTCCTACACAGCTGTTGGACGCAAGGAAAATTTGCGCATTGGCTCTTCTCCAAGGTCAGGCATCATAGTTCAGGCATGTACAAAATTCACATTTACATGTAATGCCATTCAACTATGGTTATAACCGGAATATTTATGGTCTCGTTATTATATTTTTACGTCAGGCATTTTATTGCCAATTTACACAAAATACGATTTTTGTTAGCGATGATATGATTTACTTTGTATTGTTCTCAACAATGACGACCAAGATTAGCCTCGCTACAGCGATCAAAAGGTTACAGCAGCTTGTATAAGCAGTTGCAATTCAACATGTCGGCATACTTATATATAATGAAATGTTTTTCAATGATTTCGACCGACTCCTCCTACCAGTATGCGAACATAATCACTGGTACCTGGTAATGATGTAGCCAGGGGTTAAGAAGATAACAGTATTCAACTCCACAGGAACGAACGTGACCAGACAGTCGAGTATGTTAAGTAAGTACATGCGTAATTCAAGATAGCTATACATTGATATTTTACATTATGTATCTAGTTGCCGATCCTGCATGACTCTTGTAACGGGTTTAAGTACAATATACGAACAGTTGCGTTTTATTAAACTCAGGATGTGTTTAAATGACGCTTACCGTAACAACAGTAATACAAGCATACTTACGATGGCGATGGTTAAATATCCAAGTAACAAAATATTGGACGATAACACACTATGCGGATAATGTACAGTTCTGTTGTATGTGTTCTAGCGGCTAAATTGTATACATCTCTATATAATGAATTTCAGGAAGTATATGGCCGTTCGTGGGGAAACGTTAGAAGAAAACTTGAAAACTGGATGGGATTCAACGGCTACCAACAATGCGCATCAACTGGACGGTAGCAGCTGTGGCGTGTTTGTACTGATGGTAATTGATGTTCATATGACAGTTGCAGTTGCAGTTGTTGAATGTAATATTCAATATTTTATTTTCAACGAAGCTGATAATGATAAATATGTATGCTAATGATTTAATGTAGATGTGCTCTCATAAATCATACTTACATATACATGACATGGTGCTACACATTGCAATGTATCACCCAAGGGCAGAGTGTGCGCACATTCCACCGCCACTGTACAAACACTTGTATTATAAAAAGATCAGGATCATTCTCCGCATTACAAAAACACCAGATAAGTGTATTGAAACATAAGAACGAACCTAGTATACGAAATATGTCGCACGAACAAGAGTAGATTGCATTACAGCAGCCCCTGTGATTAAATACCGAGCCCAGCTGTAGAGACAACACTTTGCCGTATGGGGGAAAACAACCACATATACTCTGTATCGTCTGTGAACGTTCAATCTCATTTACAGAAACTATTATTGACTGACATTCAGAATCGACGAAATATGGCAATAACGTAAGATGTTTCTCCAGAGACGGTACCTTACGGTCTAGTCAGACGCGACTGTCATATGTCATATCATTCTAAAGATTTTGTGTGTGCTCTTCTCAGACTGAGCGATACTTCGACAGTAGACCAAGATTACGTGACCCCCTACCGCCAGTATGTACGTGACCGGCTGCTAGAAGCATGAATTGAGTGCAAGGAAAGGGTATGCTCATACCCCTACTGCGATGTGAAGAAGACGAAGTCGGCGTTTACCCAGTGCGAGTACTGTTCCAGATGGATGCACACTGCCTGTTGCAATCCAGTTGATCCAGTGTTTCGGTGTTGTTTTTGTACATGTGGGCCATGATCAATGTGCCACAGGCTGAGAAATGGGACGTAGTTTATTAACGAGTTTAATAAATATAAACAATCCCGAATGTTCTACTTATTATATATACATATTGATAAGGGCCTCATTTGCATATTTACTGCATGATATAAAATGTAATATCTTTGGAAATATGAATATTAATGCGGACTCATTTGCATGTACTTTTGTGAATTTAGTTTTCTCATTTCATCAAATGTCCTATCATGTTCTACCGTTTGGAATACATATATAATTACCTCAGTTACATAGTTATTACACTACTGTATTAAGATGAATACTACACCATTGTTATACACGACCAGTGCCCATGCTATGTAATAAAAACATATTTCATACTGGTATGGTTCGCATTTGATATTACAATTGAACGACTTGAGCGATTGTATAGTATAGTATTGCCCTGATCAGACAATGCACATGCTAGTTTGATAATTATGATGCTGGTCGCATATTTTGTCATTATGTATGATACAAAATTTTGAATATGCGTTTTAAAAAATCTGTACAAACCTGACTGTAGCAAGTATACATATAATACGTGTACCGCCACGAGATAATGGTTGTTTTTTTTCCCAATGTCTTTCATGGTCTGCTAACACGCTCGTTTAAACGCGTCTGATATCAAGAGATGGTTGTCAAATTATTGGCGGATAATGTGGGTCCTGATCATACTGCGTTGATGCACATGCTTGCTTGGGGCTGGCTACACTTTTTGAAAATCAATAAGCCCCATCTTTTCGAGTTTGGACACATATATGTAATGTTGTGTTGACTTAAAATAAATGGCATTTTTACTGTCAATGTTTGTTCAAATACATGTAAATGTAAATATTCCAGTATCCGAAGTTATATGAATCTGTTTTATTACTCCACTCATAACCGTACTCAACGCTGACTACCATGTAACATATTCGTATTTCTAGAACACTGATCTCTGTTTTCTATAAATTTGTCTTGTTATGACATTGACCTGCGTCTGCATTTTTCAAGCTACGCTGTTACATGTGCCAGTCAGCTGAGTAGTGCTCAGTCTGGGTTGGGTACAGACAGGGATTTAAACGTTTGTGTGTACACATAGTTATATAATTCTTAATGTGTATATATTATTGTGTACTGTATATTGATTTGTATGGCACACCATTTTTGTCGCGCCCGCTTGCGGATAGCGCAACATAGTCGGCGTACGTTCGTCCGTTTTTACGGTGAATTACCAATATCTTTGCAAACTTAAGTTGGATTATCTTGATATTGCGCGACATATAGTGGCACTTTGGTGTCCATACGTGTGTCCAGATTTTCATTTTTATTCCCTATCCAGCACTCGTAGAGTGCGACATGCGGGCCGCGGCCATCTACATGTAGTACTATTTATTCCCGAAACGAAATATCTCAAAATATATCTAGATTTGTGAATTAGGTATATTATTTAACCAAATAGACTATATATTGTTCCATGAATAGATATCTTGTATTACAATAGAGATATCTCAAAGTAAGACTTGAATAAGATTTCCATTGGTTCAATAAGAATAAGATATCTCTTTGATATTAATATATCTGTTTGACCATTCAAAGTAATAGATAATTATCTTGTTTCGGGAATAAGTAGTAACACGGCGTGCCATAGAGTTGTCGCGTGAAATGAACATGATTTGCTATTGCACATTTTCATTGTAGCGATTCGGTCAGCGTACTACATGTACCTACTTACGATCATAATACAGTTACAAATGTATACATATAAACTGGTACGTGTAGCTGGGCTCGTGATTTATTTAACGCAATACACAGTCCATGTGCACAGAACGGATATATGCCATTCCTTATGTTTACATATGGGACGTCTGCATATGGAAAAAAATGCAACAACCTGTGCGAACTTGTTTTATCCAAAGATGTTTACTAATGAAATAAAGGTACTACCAGTAGCCGATTTCATCAACATTGCAAAGTATACTTTACTAGCAAAGTATACTTTGAGGGAGAAATAATTTATTTTTCCTGAAATGCATTATTTCATATAGAACTAACAAATGCATATATGTCATGATTAAAAGTATGCAGAATTATTATACTGAATTTATTACATTATCACAGCCATTTAATGGCTGTGATAATGTAATAAATTCAGTATAATAAAAATTAATAATTAAAAAAAAAAAATGAAAATTTCTCCCTCAAAGTATACTTTGCTACTAAAGTATACTTTGCAATGTTGATGAAATAGGCTACAGGAGCGGACTATCTAATGTTGGTGTTCACTTATTGGAGCCCAATGTAATGTCAATGGAAATCAAACGAAAAAATGTATAAAAAAAAAGTTACTTACAAAACTAATTTATATCTACATGTTTATTATATATTGGTGCTTGTCTTATTAGCATGAAAATTACACATTATGTTGTAGTTAGGAAATAATAGGCACAATGAGGTGTTTTCATGTACACATGTTATCATTACACACCTGTTTGCACAGTGTGTTTACACGTGTTGCCATCAAATTGTGTTTATTATTCGCAAACTACTGCAGTATTTCTCGGTTCGTTGCTGGGATGATACTTATATACATATACATTAAACGTGGATATGGAATATTTGTGTAGGTAACTTTATTTTTTTTAGTTAGATTTCTTGTTTGATTTCCATCGACTTTGCAGCTCCAATAAGGGAACATCTACATAAGTCTAATATCGTATGACACTCACGGACACGAACTAGTATTATTGAAAAAGTATTAGTTTATTTTTTATTTGTGATGCATATTGTTCCCATTTATCATTAAAATATGTTTAGCGAGATATGTATTTTGTATATTACGCCACCCAAGTCTCCGTTTCAAATACACACTGATACATGTATATTCACACTAAAAGGACAGGTAAATAATATAATAGCAGACGACAAATTTTACCCGTAAGCCAAGTTGTTGGTTTATGGTTTGCGGACTTCTAGTACATTCTAGTTCACCATAAAGCTTGCTGCCTAATCTGGTGCCACGCCACACTGTAGACTTGGTATTTTTAGAATAATTACACAGGTATGACTTTGTGACTGCACTTGTGTGACTGAAACACGATATTATCTGCATTCATCAGATCAGTAGTCTGGTGCCAGGCGCCATAGCTACAATCAAAGAACCACAAGTAAGAGATCGACAGGAAATTGCATACTACAAGTTGGAAGACTAAACAATGTTGACAGCCCACTGCACCCACACACCCCTCCCAACCGACACACACTAGCGCGCTAGTCATTTAGTTTCCGTTCATAAGTTAAGCCTCGTTTCATATGCTGGGCGTATATAGCCATATACATAATTACATATACCCACTCGTTATCATTTTGAAAAGGGGAAATGATGATGACAATGTAAATGCGTAGATTATTCAAAAGTCTAAAATCATTTCTTAAACACACAGCTTAGTATATTTTTGGGGAGTACTTTGAAAATGGGCAGACTAGCAATTTGCAAAGTACTCCCGTCAGTGTATCGAGGGGAGTACTTTGAAAATGGGCCGACTAGCCATTTTCAAACTACTCCCGTCTGTGTACCTGAGGAGAGTACTTTGAAAATGGGCCGACTAGCCCTTTTCAGACTACTCCCGTCAGTGTATCGAGGGAGTACTTTGAAAATGGGCCGATTAGCCATTTTCAAACTACTCCCGTCTGTGTACCTGAGGGGAGTACTTTGAAAATGGGGAGTACTTTGAAATTCCTACACCAGCTCGTAACGACTTTTGCAAGTACTTTTCATATTTTTTTACGACAAAAATATCCCCTTTTCATAAATGGACTAATCTGAAAATCATTTTGTGACAATTGGATTGGTCGAAAAATTAACATATCACAATCTACTCCAGTTACTTAGGGTTGAAAGGGTTAATGTAACTGATAGGACGCACTAGATACTACTTTCCTTTTATTGGCTACCAAGAGGTTATCCCTTGTTATATTGCTTATTTTTCTTTCTATGTTACCATGGTTACACGACCATGCACCATTTCTACCGCGTATTGCATTACATTAGTTCAAGATCTTCAACATGGACTATATTGCGAACAAATGTCAAAGACTCGGACCCAGTACCAGTAAATAGATCATTTGAAAAGATCACCCCACTATGTATCGGAGTAGGTGGTGGGGTAATCTTTGAATGAGGAATTTTCTGAGACATGGGTTCGAATCTTTGACCTGTGATTTCGAGCTGCAAATTAGAGGATTTTCACTTTCCTATCCGGCAGGCATGCGAGTGTGTGCCACATAGTCTGTGGATATACAGTGTAACGGAAATATAAGGAGAAAGCCCATTATCTTATTCCTAAGATGATATTTGGGCCCACGGATAAGAAAAAACGGACAACATCGCGTATGCGATCAATGTAGACCCAGATCAGCCTGCGCATCCGATGGAAATGATTCTGAAGTGCTGTCAAAGCATGTTGAAAATTATTCTAAAGTGCTGTCAAAGCATGTTTTTGATGATAAAAATGGAAAAATAGAAAATAAACAGCAGACGACAACAAAATTAAGATAGCAGTCTAAGGGTTAAGGGGCCATTGGATTGGCCAGTAACCCATTACGAGGACATCATTGCATGTCAATGGGTATTTACATACATAACCACATAACTACACAATGTATAGAATGAGCATCTGGCACAATCAAATATTAGGATTATGGTTTAATAGTTTGACTGAATGGCGAACGCGCAGACTGATCTGGGGTTATGTTGGATGGCGAACGCGCAGATTGATCTGGGGTTATGTTGGATGGCGAACGCGCAGATCTGGAGTTATGTTGGATGGCGAACGTGCAGACTGATCTGGGGTTATGTTGGATGGCGAACGCGCAGACTGATCTGGGGTTATGTTGGATGACGAACGCGCAGACTGATCTTGGGTTACATTGGATGGCGAACGCGCAGACTGATCTGGGGTTATGTTGGATGGCAAACGCGCAGACTGATCTGGGGTTATGTTGGATGGCGAACGCGCAGACTGATCTGGGGCTATGTTGGTCGCAAACGTAGCAAATGTAGGAACTGATCCTTTTGCCCAGCCACCCTGTCGGATTAGCTAATAGTTTTGCTGCCGACAGTGTTTTGTTATTTCAATGACCGAATGGCGGACAGAATATGCCCTGATCTATGGGTATACACGCCTTAGACGCCGAATAGCCCACACCCCACCCCACCCCCCTCCCCCCCCCTTTACATGTATCAGCCTGTGGCCGATTTCACCAACATTGCAAAGTATACTTTTCTAGCAAAGTATACTTTGAGGGAGTAATCATTTATTTTTCCTGAAATTCATTATTCATTATTTCATATATAACTAACGACTGCATATATTTGATGATTAGAAGTATGCAGAATTATTATACTGAATGTATTACATTATCACAACCAAAATGAAAATTTCTCCCTCAAAGTATACTTTGCTAGATAAGTATACTTTTCAATGTTGGTGAAATAGGCTACTGGTGTCCATATAGACATTCGAAGGACACATATATTTACATGTATCATGTATTCGATATGTAATCATGTAAATTTGATTGCCATTTTTTACCTCCTGTAGGCAAACCATACATTTGCAATTCACGTGTTTTACTATGTCATTGGGAATATAAATGCAGCATTTTAAACCCCGGTGTATCGAGATTGAAATAGTGTTTCCGGTGGGCTTTCAGCCGGTGACATAATTTTGAGAAACGTAAACTACGCCATTAAGACCTAGAACTATATATTTTTGTGACCGGCACCCAATGTCGCCAGCAACGAGTATTGGTTCCTCTGGACCAGTGTTAATTTAAAATAGTATATACATTTAGTATTTTCCGCATTCATATCATATACAGTACAATATGAGCCGCGTCATGAGAAAACCTGTATTCGGGAACGTTTTGGTCAATATCAAATTTTGTTTCTATGACAATGGTATTTGTATGATGAATTGAACGCTTTTTATTTGATCATGATATCTGCAATATTCATTAAGATATTATTGTTTATACAACACCACTATGCAGGTCGTTTGAGCAAAAGAGACGTCACACAATAGCGACGTCAAGCGACGTAAAATGACGTTCCAGTATATACCGTTACACATAGAGTATACGTCAGCATTTACAACATTTTGCAAGTTGACATAATCGAACTAGAAGCATGTTTGGCATTGAATAATGAATGTAAAGACGGATGAGCTTGAGTCTTGACACATGAATGTGCAAAGCGAAAAAGTGAAACCGGCAAGTTCATATACCAGCAAGTATGAACGTGCGCGGGTACGCGAATTAGGTATGCTGATTTGTTCTTCCTTTTGACGTGTTTACTGAGCGTTTGAACAATTTATAATTGTAGAAAACCACGGAAGTATATTGATCAACTGATTGGTTTAGTTCAACATATACGACCGTTTAGTTCAACATATACAAATGGAAATACACATGCATACGGGGAGAACAATACGTTCAACATTAAATTACATTAAAACTAGAGCACAGTCGATGGCTCACCATCGCAATATACCCACGTTTCCCAAATGCGAAGTTGAAAAGGGGGAGATAATTCATGACAGGGGGTCGAATCAAAAATCGAAATTCACTGCGCATCTACACACCACAAGGAAGGCACACACCAAGTTTCAAGTCCCTGCCTATTACGGTTAAAATGTTTTACTGCTTACAAGAAACGTGACAGACGGACAGACGTGACGAAAACAATATACCCATTTAGTTTTTTAAAAACAAGTGGGTATACAAAACTGTTTGCTTTGAAAGGCAGTGTTCATGTTTGATGACAGGCACCCTTACTTCCATGCGTTACACACTATGTACAGTTCAGTACAGTCGCTCGAATAGCGTGAGAGCAAAAGCCTGTATCGCTTACATGTAGTTTCTATTCCATCGCAGTCTCTCACTCGCCTAGTGGGAGACCACCTTCAAGGGTTTGCGCGTGGAAGACTGCCACATGGACAAAATGGCTATGTTAACATATTTGAGATATTTGTTACCACAGCTTGTGATCAGCTTGTCCTACCACCGACTTGTGTTTGTTTTGGGAGTGTTACGATAGCAGTTTGTCTTTTGGAGACTCAACTGAAAATACGAGGGTCCCAGAGTACGAAGAAATGAGATATAAAATAATAACAATACCCCAAGTCAAGAGATCCTTGATAATCGTTGAACAGTACTAGAATAACCATATACATTGATAGTGCGCACAGTCTTATTGTATTTGCGTCACGACTTAACAATATTTTCACTCCAAGTAACTCTAATATCCCCAACATATGTTGCCTTGAAATATAATCCCACAGCATCTAGTTCTTGATTGTTTGTATTATTGTATCCCCCGGACTCCGTCGGGGGATGCTGTGGATTTGACAGCGCGCCGTCGTCCGCGTCCGCTTCCGCGTCCGCGTCCGCCGCATACACTTCTTGTCAGGAGCATAACTCGAACACCCTTTGGAATATTTTCATTAAACTTCACATATGCATAGACCACGACCCGAAGGTGTGTCGCGCACAAGAATGACAACTCTTGCATAGCTAATTTTTTAGTTATCTCCCTTTTTTTGTTTCTCGCACTGATTTCGTGTCCGGAGCATAACTCCACCACCCTTTGGAATATGTTCATGAAACTTCACACATGCATAGACCACGACCCGAAGGTGTGTCGCGCACAAGAATGACAACTCTTGCTTAGCTATTTTTTTAGTTATCTCCCTTTTTTGTTTCGCGCACTGATTGACCATGACTCGACCACCCTTTGGAATATTTTTATGAAACTTAACACATTCAATTAGACCACGAACCGAAGGTGTGTCGTGCACAAGAATGAAAACTCTTGCATAGCTAATTTTTTAGTTATCTCCCTTTTTTGTTTTCGCGCACTGATTTCCTGTCCGGAGCATAACTCGACCACCCTTTGGAATATTTTCATGAAACTTCACACATGCATAGACCACGACCCGGAGGTGTGTCGCGCACAAGAATGACAACTCTTGCGTAGCTAATTTTTTAGTTATCTCCCTTTTTTGTTTTGCACACTCTACAAACTGGACAATAATGCATGAAGACCTGTTTTCTCGTCTGCTCTGTACACCTTTTCTCGTGTGCTCTGTACACCTTACCTGTAGAGAGAACAATAGAGACTGGGAGAACCATGTGCTAGCATGGGCTAGCATGTGCAAATGTCCAGTGCTTGACCACTGTTGACCACAGGTAATTTATACAGGTAAATTACTACATTGGATATTACATTTCCGTAAACTGTGTTGAAAATATTGTGGCATTATGTGGACCTGTGCAGATATATGTAGATAAATATAGGACTATTAAAAAAAAAATTCTGGGCCCCAGTAGCAAGCATTATTATTTTTAAACTTTTTTTTTCCATTTTTTTTTTTCATTTTTTTTCTTCAAATTATTCTTCAATTTTTGTCTAGTAGCATAAGGTCGTAAGTGCTATATACAGACTATTCACCTGTGCATGTGCTAGCATGTGCAACTGACCACTGACCACTTACAGGTAATTTATACAGGTAAATGATTATATTACATTTCCGTAAACTGTGTTGAAAATATTGTGGCAATATGTGGACCTGTGTATATATGATATGTAGATAAATATAGGACTATTAAAAAACATTCTGGGCTCCAGTAGGGAGCATTATTCTTTCATTTTTTTTAAATTTAATATTTTTTTTCCATTATTTTTTTACATTCTTTTTCAATTTTTGACCTGACCACTAACTTATTACAGGTAATTTATACAGGTACATTATTAAATTTCCGTAAACTGTGTTGATAATATTGTGGCAGTATGTGGACCTGTGCAGATATATGTAGATAAATATAGGACTATTAACAAAAATTCTGGGCTCCAGTAGCGAGCATTATTATTTATTTATTTTTTGTATATTACATTTCCGTAAACTGTGTTGAAAATATTGTGGCATTATGTGGACCTGTGCAGATATATGTAGATAAATATAGGACTATTAAAAAAAAATCTGGGCTCCAGTAGCAAGCATTATTATTTTTAATTTTTAAACTTTTTTTTTCCATTTTTTTTTTCATTTTTTTTTTCAAATTCTTTTTCAATTTTTGTCTAGTAGCATAAGGTCGTAAGTGCTATATACAGACTATTATCATATAATAAAACAATTATTGACTAGTGAGCCATAAAATATAATCTGATATTCTATAGCTCACTAATCATAATTTCTTCATCCTTCGACCGATCTGCTTCATATTTCATATACACATTGCTCTGATGGTTCACTACCGCCCTGTGCCAAATCCACGTTCGTCCTACCCCCGCCAAGCCCAGGGTCAATGCCACATACTTGGTGCTTCAAAAACTTTAACGCTCGGGTTAATATCTTATAATTTCTGTTTTCTTTCACGGATCAGCTTCATATTTCATATACGCATTGCTCTAATGGTCCTCTACCGCCCTGTGCCAAATCCACGTTCGTTCTGCCCCCGCCAAGCCCAGGGTCAAGGTCACATACTTAGTGCTTCAAAAACTTTAACGCTCGGGTAAATATCTTATAATTTCTGTTTTCTTTCATGGATCATCTTCATATTTCATATACGCATTGCTCTAATGGTCCTCTACCGCCCTGTGCCAAATCCACGTTCGGTCTGCCCCCGCCAAGCCCAGGGTCAAGGTCACATACTTAGTGCTTCAAAAACTTTAACGCTCGGGTAAATATCTTATAATTTCTGTTTTCTTTCATGGATCATCTTCATATTTCATATACGCATTGCTCTAATGGTCCTCTACCGCCCTGTGCCAAATCCACGTTCGTCCTGCCCCCCGCCAATCCCAGGGTCAAGGTCACATACTTGGTGCTTCAAAAACTTTAATGCTCGGGTAAATATCTTATAATTTTTCTTTCCATTCACGGATCAACTTCATATTTCATATATGCGTTGCTCTAATGGTCCTCTACCGCCCTGTGCCAAATCCACGTTCGTCCCACCCCCGCCAAGCCCAGGGTTAACATCACATACTTAGTGCTTCAAAAACTTTAACGCTCAGGTAAATATCTTATAATTTCTGTTTTCTTTCACGGATCAGCTTCATATTTCATATATGCATTGCTCTAATGGTCCTCTACCGCCCTGTGCCAAATCCACGTTTGTCCAGCCCCCGCCAAGCCCAGGGTCAAGGTCACATACTTGGTGCTTCAAAAACTTTAACGCTCAGGTAAAAGAAAATTTTGACTTGGACTTTGGCCTCATTTATTATCAAAGCGATATGTGGGACATCCGTGTTCTATGAACACATTTTCTAGTTTATTAAACTTCACACATGCATAGAAGACGACACAAAGGTGACAACTCTTGCGTCGTTAATTTCTTAGTTATCTCCCTTTGTTGTTTCGTGCACTGATTTCGTGTCTGGAGCATAACTCGAACACCCTTTGGAATATTTTCATGAAACTTCACACATGCATAGACCACAACCCTAAAGGTGTGTCACGCAAGAATGACAACTCTTGCATCACTAATATTTTAGTTATCTCCCTTTGTTTTTTCCGTCACTGATTTTGTCTCCGGAGCATAACTCGAACACCCTTTTTTCAAACTACTTGTGTATCTGGGGAAGGGGATACACATGCGCTTGTCGACAAGCGTCCATTTCTAGTTTCATTTGTCACGACTTGACAGATCGTCACTGACGGTCCTTGATACTAATGTCTCCAACATATGTTGCCTTGAAATAACATCCCACCGTATCTATTTCTTATATTAACTTCACACACACGTCAGTGTGCATTCAGATTTAAGCTTTTGTACTTGGACCACCTGGTGAAAAAACCGGACCTTACAATATCTGCAATAAATGTAAGATCCATATCCTGTCGGTAATTGAGAAAGGATTCCCTAGTGACTGAATGGCGGACATCGTATGTGCTGATCAGACGATGCATATGCATCTATACTAGTTGTAACATCCATGGCTTTGTTGTTTTTGCAGGAGATGATTTTCTTTCTTAAAATCGGTAAAGGTTGCGCTAAATTTTAATTTCATACATTACATGTATATTAGAAATAAATAATTGAGCAATAAACTGAAAATTCGCGTCGAGTTAACCAGATCTGAAACATATAGTTGTGCGGGAAACCGGGCCCATGCTACATCGGTCTACAAATATGCTGCCGACCATCTGTATGTAAATAAAAAATGTAGCTTACACAGAGTTTTCACATGTAAATGGTGGTCGATAACAGTTAATGTGGACAGTTAGGCTATCTGTAAACTGTGTGAAAGAAAATATTATGTCAAAATAACGGAACATAAAAAACTATCAATAACAGACAAACATTCTTATATGTGATATCAGCAGCAAACTTATAAAATAAACTTATCCTTACGCCATTATTGTTAACAAAAACATAAGATAAGATGTGCCCGTTTAGAATAAATATGGTGGATTTCGATCGTACGACCGTTAGTACGGCAGTTTAACGTTTATTCAATGCATTCTCAGACGGCAGGACCCAGTACAGATTGAAGACTGTTTTGTTTTTTTCACACACATATGCCCGATTATAGATATATTCTGTTCGTTAGATAACTTTAACACAACGGAACAAACCTAACATAGCGGTCTGACAAACGTCGATAATTGGAAATCTCGGCTGAAATTACGTCAGCTGAGTTCACGGCGTCATATCTTGTGACGTCGTCAGACTCCCGAAGACCGATTTTCTCGCGACGCGGCTCATATGGGCTCATATGCGATTCTATAATCTTATTTTATGAATAACACTTTACAGAATCGAGTCACTGGGATCCCAGCAGTTTCGATCCTGACTACTCGCGGATATCTACCAACAAATGACGTTTCCTTAGTTGCCCCTGGGGAAGTAAAATAACATGAGATGCGTCCAACGTCGACAAGTGAAACCAGACTGAATGTGGCCCGGATTCCTGACACACAACGTCTGGCATAGATTTCAGACTCCCATACCCTGACCGAGATTCCAAACAGATGATGTGTTCTGTGTCGTTATTCTATCTCAAACTTATCATATTTGAAGGGGTTAGTGGAAGAAGCGGGCTAACTCCCATGAGGGAGTTAGCTCGCTTCTTTCACTAACCCCTTTATTTAATCTCCAGCTTTGGACTGAAACAGTCCATGCATATCCAGTGAGCTTCCAGTTGATTGCCGGTTAATGGGTAAATTAAGAGCGGTCAAATACAACGCTTGATTATCATGAGTGTGGTCGGTTTGATGAGAAGCAACCAGATGTGATGGTTAAACTAACAGAATACCAAAACCGTCCAAGAGATGGAAGGAAATAGGACATTTAAATGGAAAATCCTGAGATTTCACCAAATTCAATGTATCAGTAATTGGCGCGCGACAATAACCAAATGTAAAATCGCGAACAGTTAAGCAAATTTACAGAAATGTAAGGCACATGAACATATATTTTCATTCAAAATAACTAATCGCAAATAAACTGAGCGCAGAGAACAGTAACAGACATGTATGTATACTGAACAGTATGAGGAATTATTTTGTGTGAACTTCTCCATGTTCTCTGATTAATTCTATCTGAAATACCTGCTAATCCTTGCAAAATCCCGAACTCCGGATATGAGATGAGCAAACAAGAGATTCAGTATTAAATCCTGAAGGTTCAGTAACATGCCAAGAAACAAATACCACATAAGCTATAACATACTAGATGGGAGTTCTGTCAATTACTTTACACAAACAATATGTGGAAAATTTAAGAATCTGGCAGTGTATTTTTTTGTTTTGTAATTAATTCGAAGGCAGGGAGCGTGGTGGGCTTTATATCTTGGAGCCGCCTTCAGTTAGTCGCATGACTTTTCGCAGCATTTGCGACCAGTTTCATCCCCAGTTCAGGGTACATACGGTTCGCTTTTCGGTCAACGAAACATGACTGCTAAGGGTTTATACTGATCAGAATGGAACCATCCCGGTTTCCGTAGATCATACCGTCACATACGGTATTTAATACTGATCAGGTTCCTGTGATATTCGGGGATATGCCGTAGTGAAATAACATAACACGGCTAATGCTAGC
Source organism: Conchocele bisecta (assembly GCA_029237695.1). NCBI lineage: Eukaryota > Metazoa > Mollusca > Bivalvia > Lucinida > Thyasiridae > Conchocele > Conchocele bisecta. The sequence continues at coordinate 58,028,013 of CM055267.1, forward strand.
TCTGTTCACCATCTTTATTTTGTATCGATGCACACACCATGTACAGTGGGGTCAGCGTGTAAGTGCACACATGAACGAACACGACAGGTTGGTTCCAACCTGTCGTGTTCGTTCGTGTGTGCACTTACACGCTGACCCCCACTGTACACTACTAGTATATAAAGCCATGATGTCATAGATTTGCCATCGATATATTGAGCTGTTTATGAACGTCTCCAAACCGGACACCCTGGGAAGTCCCCAGAGTGTCCGGTTTTGGAGATGTTCCACTGTAAATGAAACATGTTAGGGCTTCGTGACACATGACAGTGTTTTTGCGATCGTGACGACATAATATGCTATGTGGAAATTGTCGCAGATTACGACATGATTATATCGATATGCCTTGACAATATACCCGGCCACAGACATGTCCATATATGAGACACCCCATGCGATTTTGTACATAAGAATATCTGATATATTTCATGAAATATATTTACAGAAAATGGAACATTGTCCGTGAATGACTTCAGAAGTTGACAAATATTTCAGAGGACATGTGGAATTATATTCCGCATGTACTCTGAAATGTTTGTCAACTTTTTACTTAATTTATGGAAAATTTGTTAAATTTTGTAAATGTATTTCATGAAATAATGCAGTTGTCATAATGTACAAACTCGCATGGCGTGTCTCATATATGTCCACTCGATGTACTGTGACCAAACATCGACATGGCTATGCAATCATGTTGCCATACCATATTATATTATATCGGGTTATGTTCACATTATAAGTTATTGTGATTCTACACAGGCTATATGGTGTAATATTGCCCGTCTGGAGGTATGTTCACCCGAGGCGATAGCCGAGGGTGAACATACCTTCAGACGGGCAATATTACACCATATAGCCTGTGTAGAATCACAATAACGTATTTGTCATACCGCAGATCCTGTATTTGGCCGTTTAAACATATTTCTTCTTTTGATCTTTGCGTTTTTTCAGGAAGAAACATAATCCAAGATTCGATTTTCTACCGTCAGAAATCCATCGAAAACGACTTTATGACAGTTTTTTTATATCGTGTAATTTAATTTATATTCCACTGCTCTATTGATCTGCTCTCCCTTTGGCGCCTCTAGAATAATGCGACTGGTTCCCAACATTCGCTGTCATTGCTACGCCGCGGTTTCGTGCGTGGAACCCATAGTTTGTGACCTAAATATAGCCGTGTCACGAAGACAAGCTTGTTGAGATTTGAAAAGCAATTTTCGTTATTTTGGCTAATTTTTCGCTCATATTTTGATGAGCGAAGAATATTTATGGAAAAATAAACAATAAAATACTGGTTTTGAGTGTACAATTTGTTACTTGTATTGATCAATTCGGGGTTTTATTGTGTTTAGTGAGGAATACAATTCGCAATCGCTAGACGCTTTCAAAATGTGTCTTCATTGGACGCGAGGCGCCGGAGGGGAATCGCAATTTCTCTATGTTCGACGGCCTTGGCAGGTCATATAATATATATGACCAGGCAAGCTAGCCAATCAAAAGCCGAGAAACTTATCTGCGGTATGACAAAGTGTGATATTGTTTTATTCGTCACGTTCATATCCATATCGTCCACACTTCTTATTATATCAGTATGTCCCAATAAAACAAATCGTCAAGTTGGTGCATACGGTATTGAAATATATGACACCGAGATATATGTAGTTCGATAATGTATTTATTTAACGATCACAAATTTATGTTAATATAGGACCATCATTCGGCGGCGGTGATGCTGATCTTGTTCATGGCGATACCGGTCTAACATTCTGACAGCTTATGTGGTACCTGTAAAACAGTTAAAACGATAATTATACTTACAAATGAAGGAACGTTGTTTATTTAACTCTTTGCATGCTAGCGGTGAAAATATCCGCCAAACAAATTAGGAGTATATGTTTCATTTCTCTCTGCAAATATGTCTTGAAATGTATTAAAATTGAGTCCTCAGGACTCAATTCTAATGAAATTCCAAGACATATTCATGATATTGACGGGGAGAAATACAAGAAAATATGATGTTTTTTGTCCGCTATTTTTTAACTGTTTATAGCCCACAAGTTTCCCAGCACGCAAAGAGTTAACAACGAGTACGAAAAATAGGGCACATAATACTATACAACTGCTGCCGATGGCATATATTGGAGCGTACATGTATGGTTGGGTGGTCCTTGACGTGGGGGCAAACTCACAAGGCCTGGCCTGGAGATCACCGTACAATCCCACGTATTGTACCTACACATTCTTGAAGAACGGTTCATATTTCGATGTTTTATGGGTTATTTCGCTATCTCTGATGGTTTGGGTGCATTGTTACCAACATATAATTGACGTTACCTCCCGCGAGTTACACGTATAAGTACACATTTACGGTATGTTGACAGTATAAAATGGGCCCGAAAGTTCTGAACGGTGAATGTGTAGATAATTGACGATTTCTATCGTGTGTAATGATTGAGCATTAGTACATGTAGTTGCTCAAAACTATGTAAATTACCCAAAACCAACCAAATCCACCCAGATCTACCCAAAATTCACCATTGCGCTAACCGGACAGTGACGCATATACATTGAAACCTCTCTAAACCGGACACCCTGGGACCTCCCAGGGTGTCCGGTTTAGAAAGGTTTCACTGTAAACCAGGCATATGACCATTCAGGGACATAATTATGTATTTTGCATTCATAAACATGCATTATTATCTGAGATGCGTGACGAAGAAATCAAAATGAGATCTCGTATATTGTATTGGTGTCCGGTGTAGAGAGGTTACACTGTACTTTTCAGCATTAACTGGAAAAAAAAACAGACTTTACTACGTATGGAGTACGAACTGGGTCAAAACGAAATTTACAGGTGCACCTATACATTTATCGGTGGACCTGTAAAATACACAGGTGCACCTGTGCACCTGTAACGTTTACAATTTATAGGTCCACCTGCATATTTTACAGATGCACCTGTAAAATTGTATACGTGCACCTGTAATTTTAGTTCTGACCTCGTTCGTAAACCATAACTATGAGTGATCAGAGTAGGCTTGGATCAGCATGCGCATCCACACGGTCTGATCAGGGTTTACATTGTTCGGCATTTAGTTACTCATATAACTTTACTGCCGTCAGCAAATATATCAAATCTTGTAATCTGCTAGTAAAAACTGATTCTAATGCACTCTATAAATATCACGCAATCTGATTGGTTGACGGTCATACATTACAGGTACATATCATTGTTAATGAACGGTCGCAAATTATTTCAATATGTATTCCTACGCCAGTAGTAAAGGAGTGCATTAGAAATAGGTTAATCGCATTGTAATTTTGAAATTTGTGACGTACATGTATATCAGAAAGTGATAGGTCGGAAAATCTGTTTAATGGCGACGCGCTAGTTTAATGGCTCCGCTAGCGCGTCGCCATTAAACAGATTTTCCGACCTATCATTTTCTGATATACGCCGCAAATTTGAAAATTACAATACAGTTAACCCTATTTTTTTTCTAAGTTATATTTTTCCCAATTTGGATGAATACGCCGCGAAAACTCCAAATTCCAGGGGTATGGGTCATGTTCCCCAAATGGCGAAAATAAACCCCGTCTGATCGGAATGCACGGATGAGCAAACTGATATGTGGCTGTGACTGGTGAAATGGGGCTTATGGCATTGCTGGTCAGTGTAGATCTTGATCTTCTAACACATTCATGCAGTCTGTATGGGTATATACTGTTTGTTAGAATCAGGTTGATTAATTGATTATTAGTGTTTAACGGCATTCAACAGCTATGGTCATTTAACCCTTTGAACCCGAAATCCCGCTTTATCGGTTTATGCAAAAAGTGCAGATCCAGATGAGCCGGCTCGTAACGAGCCATCTCATCAGGATCTGCACTTTTTGAAAGAAATTTTACTATTTTTGAAAACAAAAACACCCCATTTTCATAAATGGACGAATCTGAAAATCATTTTGTGACCATTGGATTGGTCGGAACATTAGCATATCAGTCCATTCCAGTTCCTTAGGGTTGAAAGGGTTAAGGCCGGGTTACCGGTTAGAAGCAGGACATGTGATTTACTGACTGAATGGGAAACAGTGAAGCCCCTGATCAGACTGCGCGGATGCGCAGGCTGATCTGGGGCTTCACTGGTTGCATAACCCATAAGCCCCATTTCTCAAGTCACATCCACTTATGAGTAAACAGTGACTACATACCTGCATCATGTGACATTGTTCATTGGACACAGAGCGTACGTTGCTCAGGTCTTCGTAAATGGTCACGGTGCACTGGTACGGCATCGGGGTCTGAAACAGGAGAGGTGGACGTGTCAGCCACATGTACATGGATATCGGATTATTCGTACCTCTCTATGCATTGACCTAATACACACTGACTGATAACAAAATGCTGTACCGGGCAATGACGCTCATACAATGTAGCACCCGTCAATCCGATTTGCAAGCTGTCAGCATTAAAGGTACATATATATAGGTGTATAATTGTGTTTCCATTCCACTAGGTCTAATAATTACGAGTGCCCGCTATACAGATGTTTGTTTGTTGTTTGTTTAGCTTATATTTAGCGGCGGCACTTGCTCTAGGACCTTGCATGCCGTCACCCAAGAATGGGAGAAAGAACGGAGGTAGAGATTTTTGAGAGAAGCCGGTAATTCGTATTTATAAAGCAACTACGAATTTACCCATTTACAGCTGGGTGAACTGGAGCAGTGTGGATAGAGTGTCTTGCTCAAGGACACAACGCATGCCGCTAGTCAGGCTCGAACCCACGACCCTTGGATCAGTAGTCCGACACACTAACCATTACGCCACGGCGCTCCACTCCGCTATACAGATACATGTAAATGTAAATGCTTTGATTTAACGACGGCACTGGCTCTATGACCTTGCATGTCGGGACCGTCCCCATCCGATAGGACTAGGCTATCACGAAGGTGTCTTGCCCAAGGACACACCGAATCGGCCAGTGTCGGGATTGGAACTCAGGACCTTTCGATCCGTAGTCCGATGCTCTACCACTGAGCTATTGCAGCTGGCTATACAGATATAATCATTTACTAATAAATAGTTTACTGATAGTGACGCGCGGTGGTATCAGGCTATTTGCATATGCAAATGAGGCATGCTATTTTTTAATTATTTATACTAATTAAATGCGTCACCTGAAAAAGTAATATTTTCGCCAGATTATAAAGTATGATCATTGGACATCAAAATGTAAATACAGATAATAAATAGTAATGTCCGTTAACATTTTAAGGAAACACGATTATCGCCCCTGATATCAGTGTGAAAATGTACGTCTGATATAAAATGTGTAATAATGCCAATCAATACGTGGGTTAATGGTGAATGAATTATTATTTTGCCAGAAAATGTGTCAGATGATGTCCCTGATATACATAACATGTTGTGCCTACTGAGTGGGCATGTACCTTTAATACAATATTTTGAACAATACTCATGTAACGAAGACCCCACTCTTCCAACGTTTCGACATAAGAGTGGGTTCTTGGTTACTGAAATAAATCAAAATTTGAAGAAAAAAAACTACTTTAGCTGACGTTTTGTTTTGTCAAATAACGTCACATGACTTCATTGTAATCACAGAATGTACTAAGCAAGCCCGCGTTAATTTTGTGAAGTTCATCAGGGGCCCGTTTCACTAAACTTCGTACGACTAAAATGTTCGTAAGTGCAAATTTAGAATCGTCTGGAAATTTAAAATGTTGGATTTACATTTATTGATTATAAATGTAAATCCAATAATTGTTTACGAGAACACATTATTGATGTGAAATTTACAGACTATCATAATGTTGCACTTACGAACATTTTAGTCGTACGACGTTTAGTGAAACGACCCTTAGGCTCGGCTTGGAAACGGTAGGAATTCCTCGCAATCCCATCACTTGTCCAGGCCTTGCCTGATACACTTAATGTCAAAAAACACGAGCGTATGTGGCATAATATGATCCGGCAAGATGCTCGAGATGAAAGAACGCGCAGCTATTTACAATTGAGGTCATTTAATATTAACTTCATTTAGATCCAGTTCTGCCATTTGTCTGCCAACTTTTCCTGCTTGTCTTATCTCCAAAAAATGGAAGCATAATACTGAGACTATTCTCATACGCTGACAACATATGTTTTTGCTGAGAACTATTGATGTGTTTATTGACCAACCGATGTCGGCAGGAAAGGAAAGCATGGACTAGACAGGACAATCCATAGTCTGCATCGCGGGAAATAATAGACGAGTATCCGTCGTTTTCCTTGTAAACAATGATAAGACCATTTGTTTACACGGACACCGACGGACTCTCGTATATTATTTCAGGCTAGTCAACTGCATTGTATATGCATATACATTCAGCTCATAGTTTTCTAGCATGAGGACAAACTACGGGTGTTCTCTTCAGTTCAGTGGATTGTTTTTACGGCATTGCTTATGAATTGTGTCTAACTAAAACACAGATAATTACTAGGAGTGTATTACGGTATAGTGGGGTCAGCGTGTAAGTGCACACACGAACGAACACGACAGGTTGGAACCAACCTGTCGTGTTCGTTCGTGTGTGCAGTTACACGCTGACCCCACTGTAGGTGTTTTGTATCTTTCCCTCATATCCATACACTTGTCCGTTTCTCATAATAGCAATGATATAAAACTATGGATGATATTGGATAACGTGAAATAAGAGTACCCGAACAGTGCCACTGAATATTCATTCCCTAATTCACCTTACTCGAATCTGATTCAGATTCGAGTAAGGTGAATTAGGGAATGAATATTCAGTGGCAATGTTCGGGTACTCTTATTTCACGTTATCCAATAACCAATGAAGAATACATCGTGGGTAAAGCAGCGCAAGTAAGCAAAACAATAAAACAAGTAAGAGAATATTCTTACCCCGCACAATATCAGTTGGTGAAAATGGAGCGTCATTTTGTAGTTCATTCCGGCAACAACCTGTAACGAAAGATTGTACATATTATACGTTCGGCATAAAATGTGGCTGTGACTGGAGAAGTGGGGCTTATGGGATTTGTGATCAGTCTAGCTCCTGATCAAATAGCACAATCCTGTAGCCTGGTAACGATATACAATACTTGTTAGAAGCATGGTGGGTGTTTTATTGATGGAAAGGCGAACAGTGCAGATCCAGATCAGACTATGCTGATGCACAGGCTGATCTGGATCTACACTGGTCGCAAATCGCATATGCCCAATTCTCCAGTCAAGACCACATTTAATCTTTATAGTACATATGTACATGTACATGTACGCTACGAAAGCATGTGGTTGTTTAATGTGTTCTCTTTTAAAGTCCATTTTAAGGTCCTCTTCCTATCGCGGTCTCGTTCTCAAAACATAATAATGTAACGATGTGTCCTGTTCCTCAGATTGTATATCAAGTATTACTGAGTGCATAATAATAATATTTAGACAAGCACGCTTCAGCGGTAGCCAGTTCAATCTGGTGAGTCTGATGCAATAGCGTGTAATGTCATCCGTGGAATATATAAGGCCGTCTGTTGGGGAGGGCTAGCAGTGTATAAATTGCTCGCTTAGCGATATACACTCAGGTTGGACCGGTTGTAAGGTTGGACCCACGCGGGGTCACCTTGGGGGGCCGTTTGGACGTATAGGCACGGGTGCCAACTCGGGACTCTGAAATGTAGGCTAATTCCAGTATATATACGATCGATTGCGTGCCAATAAAGTATGATTGCAAAACTACTACGTTGTTCGTCTTAGAGAGGTTCCAGACAAGGTGCAACTCAGATGGTGATCACAAGAACGTTAAAGTAATTATGCAAATGCGACGGCTGCAGAAATAGAGAATAGTAGGTTAGTGCCGTGAATGGGAAAACATATATATCTGGCAAGGCTTAGGAAACGGGATGGGCGAGGCTCTGCCGAGCACATCCCGTTTCCGTGCCGCGCCAGATTTTGTTTCCATTCACGGCACTAACCTACTACATGTATTCTATTTATCCCGTCAACACATACAAATGCAAATAAATAACCTCAGCAACCGGACAGTTTCATACACAGTGATTAGGTCGTATTGACAGGATATCAAACAAGTTTCACGGCACCGTGTTTCACGGCACATACACACTGTGTTGACGGGATAAAACATGCAAAGATCCGGGGCCCGTTTCACTAATCTTCGTACTACTAAAATGTTCGTAAGTGCAAATTTAGGATCGTCTGGACATTTCAATGATGGATTTACATATACTGAGCATAGATCAAATGTGCATAATCAACTGGGGCCAGTTTCACTATACTTCGTACGACTACAATGTTCGTAAGTGCAAATTTAGGATCGTGTGGAACTGTCCATTGATGGATTTACATGTATTATATTGAATATAGGCTGCCTATGCCCAATACATGTAAACCCAATAATTGTTTACAAGCAAACAGTGTTAATGTGAAATTTACAGACTATCATAATTTTGCACTTTCGAACATTTTAGTCGTACGAAGTTTAGTGAAACGGCCCCCTGCACCCTTTGCCATTTGATGTATATTAGATATCTATATACCTATATATATACATGTATGTATATACTTTTCTGAGTTACCTGTTTACTGGCATGGACGACTTGGTCGAGCATCATGTGTGGTCCCTTGGTGTCCATATAGTAGGCGACCAACTCGGCCACCTTCGGGTGGGCCACATCCATGGGTGTATAACATCCGGCACACCGATAATGCGGCACCATGGCAACCACAGCACCCGCCCAGGCAACCATGGCGACGGCAGAGATCAACGTAATTGACGTCATGTTGAAACAGAAATCTACAGGAACTGGCGGAAACGAGATTACAGTAACGGATATCTTCACGTGTGTGGAATTGTGTGGGGTTTGAAATTCTGCCAGGCCTACATATAGTGGATGGGTCACACACGTGTCTGCAACAGCTGCAGGAATGACATGCCCATTAATCTGGCGTGCTTGACCACCTATACCTACGTATAAACGACAGCAACGACAAAAAAGGATTGTGGAGTGTTTGATCAGTGTAGCGTTAGTTAAGCTACAGTGGGGTCAGCGTGTAAGTGCACACACGAACGAACACGACAGGTTGGAACCAACCTGTCGTGTTCGTTCGTGTGTGCTCTTACACGCTGACCCCACTGTAGCATACCGGTGCACTCCCATGCGTACCAGAATTATTCGTTCGCGGCATTTGATGCCTGATTCACTAAACGTCCTACAACGATTAACCCCTTCACCCCTAAGTAACTGGAATGGATTTTGATATGTTAATTTTGCAACCAATCCAACCGTCACAAAATGGTTTTCAGACTAATCCATTTTTGAAAAGGGGGTATGCTTTGTTCTCAAAAATATGAAAATTACTTTAAAAAAGTGCAGATCCTGATGAGACGGCTCATCTGGATCTGCACTGTTTGCATAAACCGATATAGCGGGCTTTCGGGTTCAAAGGGTTTTATGAATAATTTTATGAACTGGCCTCTCACATTAACGAGGTTCCCGAATGTTATTGTTTTCAATGCACACGTGAATGAATAAACGATGTAACAACACTTTTGTGGCGTTTGTATATTGTCGTTTATTGAAACGATCCCAAGAAATACATGCGTAACCGAATAGCGAGCATACTATTCTCTGATCAGACTGCGCGATCTGGGGCTATATGCTCGCAAACTCAGCAAACCGTAAGACCACTATTATACAAGGTCCGAGCGACAGTTACCGGCTGCTGCCATCCGACTGTCAACACATTTACCTCCAGTGTACAGGAAACGGTGCTTATAGACCAGGGGCCAATTTCACTGAACTTCTTACGACTAAAATGTTCGTAAGTGCAAATTTAAGATTGTCTGTAAATTTAAATTGATGGATTTACATTTATTGAGCATAGGCTGCATATGCAGCCTATGCTCAATAAATGTAAATCCAACAATTGTTTACAAGAAAACATTGTTAATGTGAAATTTACAGACTATCATACTTTTGCACTTACGAAAATTTTAGTCGTACGAAGTTTAGTGAAACGGCCCCCAGGTGTATTATCATATCGTAGCCGCGTGTCCGTGTATAATAAATACATGATGGAGTACACACACGTGCATGCAGTTCACTATACTAGTGTATCTTGGTGCTCAAAAATAATGTATTGTGGCTCAGTGATATCAAAGCGGGATAATATCCACACTTTTGCTGAACTTGTGTTCATTCTATCTTGTCGAGAGTTCGAATCTCACAAATGCATTACTTTTGTCGATATTATTGTGTTCTTTTTACGACTGGTTGCTGGAGAGGGAAATATGTGAAACGGCGAGTGTTAGCACTATTGCTGTATGACCTCAATGTGACATGATCGGCGAGAACATATTCCCAGATTAGTCATGTACTGCAGGCATGTCAAATGATAGACACAAATGAAATGTGCATTTAGTTAGTAGTTTTCTTCAGTGAGGATAACTTTCTACATGTAAACTATATCATGCTTAGTTAATGTACATTTGTACTTCGTGAGAGAAACGCATATAAAAAGAAATGTATAATAAAATATAAGCAACTAAAAATATATCTATATGTAAGAAAAACTGAGTAAATATAGATATACTGAAAAACTGAGATTCGAACTCAATACCAACGACATAGGATATATATGTCACTCTAACCCCTCGACTACATAAGACTTATGTATGTAAACAAGCAGCAATTTATTGTCTGCGTACTATGCAGATGGACAATACAGTATAGCTGCTGAGTGGACACTCAATATTGGTTCTCAGCTTACAGATGGACAATACAGTATGGCTGCTGAGCGGACACTCGATATTGGTTGTCTCAGCTTACAGATGGACAATACAGTATGGCTGCTGAGTGGACACTCGATATTGGTTGTCTAAGCTTACAGATGGACAATACAGTATGGCTGCTGAGTGGACACTCGATATTTGGTTGTCTCAGCTTACAGATGGACAATACAGTATGGCTGCTGAGTGGACACTCGATATTGGTTGTCTAAGCTTACAGATGGACAATATAGTATGACTGCTGAGTGGACACTCGATAATGGTTGTCTCAGCTTACAGATGGACAATACAGTATGGCTGCAGAGTGGACTCTCGATATTGGTTATCTCAGCTTACAGATGGACAATACAGTATGACTGCTGAGTGGACACTCGATATTGGTTATCTAAGCTTACAGATGGACAATACAGTATGACTCCTGAGCGGACACTCGCTATTGGTTGTCTCGGCATACAGATGCATAATACAGTAAGGCTGCTGAGTGGACACTCGATATTGGTTGTCTCAGCTTACAGATGGAAACTACAGTATGGCTGCTGAGTGGACACTCGATATTTGTTATCTCAGCTTACAGATGGACAATACAGTATGGCTGCTGAGCGGACACTCGATATTGATTGTCTCAGCTTACATATGGACAATACAGTATGGCTGCTGAGCGGACGCTCGATATTGGTTGTCTCAGCTTACAGATGGACAATACAGTATGGCTGCTGACTGGACACTCGATATTGGTTGTCCCACAGCTTACAGATGGACAATACAGTATGGCTGCTGAGTGGATACTCGATGTTGGTTGTCTCAGCTGACAGATGGACAATACAGTATGGCTGCTGAGCGGACACTCGATATTGGTTGTCTCAGCTTACAGATGGACAATACAGTATGGCAGCTGAGCGGACACTCGATATTGATTGTCTCAGCTTACATATAGACAATACAGTATGGCTGCTGAGTGGACACTCGATATTGGTTGTCTCAGCTTACAGATGGACAATACAGTATGGCTGTTGAGTGGACACTCGATGTTGGTTGTTTCAGCTGACAGATGGACAATACAGTATGACTGCTGAGCGGACACTCGATATTGGTTGTCTCGGCTTACAGATGGAAAATACAGTAAGGCTGCAGAGTGGACACTCGATATTGGTTGTCTCAGCTTACAGATGGAAACTACAGTATGGCTGCTGAGTGGACACTCGATATTTGTTGTCTCAGCTTACAGATGGACAATACAGTATGGCTGCTGAGCGGACACTGGATACTGATTGTCTCAGCTTACAGATGGACAATACAGTATGGCTGCTGAGCGGACACTCGATATTGGTTGTCTCAGCTTACAGATGGACAATACAGTATGGCTGCTGAGCAGACACTCAATATTTGTTATATCAGCTTATAGATGGACAATACAGTATGGCTGCTGAGTAGACACTCGATATTGGTTGTCTCAGCTTACAGATTGGACGGACAATACAGTATGGCTGCTGAGTGGACATTCGATATTGGTTATCTCATCTGACAGATGCACAATACAGTATGGCTGCTGAGTGAACACTCGATATTGGTTATCTAAGCTTACAGATGGACAATACAGTATGACTGCTGAGCGGACACTCGATATTGGTTGTCTCGGCTTACAGATGGACAATACAGTAAGGCTGCTGAGTGGACACTCGATATTGGTTGTCTCGGCTTACAGATGGAAACTATAGTATGGCTGCTGAGTGGACACTCGATATTTGTTGTCTCAGCTTACAGATGGACAATACAGTATGGCTGCTGAGCGGACACTGGATATTGATTGTCTCCGCTTACAGATGGAAAATATAGTATGGCTGCTGAGTGGACACTCGATATTGGTTGTCTCACAGCTTACAGATGGACAATACAGTATGGCTACTGAGTGGACACTCGATGTCGGTTGTCTCAGCTGACAGTTGGACAATACAGTATGGCTGCTGAGCGGACACTCGATATTGGTTGTCTCAGCTTACAGATGGACAATACTGTATGGCTGCTGAGCGGACACTCAATATTTGTTATCTCAACGTACAGATGGACAATACAGTATGGCTGCTGAGTAGACACTCGATATTGGTTGTCTCAGCTTACATATGGACAATACAGTATGGCTGCTGAGTGGACACTCGATATTGGTTATCTCAGCTTACAGATGGACGGACAATACAGTATGGCTGCTGAGTGGACATTCAATATTGGTTATCTCAGCTGACAGATGCACAATACAGTATGGCTGCTGAGTGGACACTCGATATTGGTTATCTAAGCTTACAGATGGACAATACAGTATGGCTGCTGAGCGGACACTCGATATTGGTTGTCTCAGCTTACAGATGGACAATACAGTATGGCTGCTGAGTGGACACTCGATATTGGTTGTCTCACAGCTTACAGATGGACAATACAGTATGGCTGTTGAGTGGACACTCGATATTGGTTGTCTCAGCTTACAGATGGACAATACAATATGGCTGCTGAGTGGACACACGATATTGGTTGTCTCAGTTTACAGATGGACAATACAGTAAGTCTGTTGAGTGGACACTCGATATTGGTTGTCTCAGCTTACAGATGGACACCCGATATCGGTTGTCTCAGCTTACAGATGGACAATACAGTATGGCTGCTGAGCGGACACTCGATATTGGTTATCTAAGCTTACAGATGGACAATACAGTATGGCTGCTGAGCAGACATTCGATATTGGTTGTCTCAGCTTACAGATGGACAATACAGTATGGCTGCTGAGTGGACACTCGATATTGGTTGTCTCGCCTTAAAATTCAGGAATGGAGGAAAACTTATGTTGGTCAGGAAATTGTTTTATTTTCTCTTATCAGATCTTAGATACATTTCGAGTTTTGTTTCTGCATTTACACAGCACATGGGCAACGTATGGACATGAGGATGTAACAACAGTTATATCACTTTCGTCTGCATGTACGACCAATAATCCACTGACTAAAGCTTACGGATTATCTCCTCGTACATGTGAACGAACCGTGATCTAACTGTGGCTCCTTACAAATATCACGCATTTCAACATAGCCGTGTATTTTATTTTAAAAATGCATGAAGTTGCACAACAATTTTACGTAATAGAAAATAGTATAAGATATATAATGTGTACCATTGCTGCTTACGGCAATTGTTTTCTCTCTTTTTTGAGGGAAAATAATTTGATTATCAACATTAGTCAACATTGTTCATGTTGGTACATGTATAATGGCCAGTCTCGTAGCCTAGTAACGCTTTTCACCGGCCAGAAGCACGATATGAGCGTTCAGACACTAAATGCATCTAGGCCGGTAGAGTCATATGTTCATTATGTCCACAACATAATTTATGTTACATGTCGTGACAAACGGTATAAAAGTATATAGTGTAGCGCCTGGCAAGCATTTGCATTGCAGTCTGATCACAGTCACCAATATTCGCCATTTAGTCAATTCCAACGACTTGAAGGAGTTTGACTTTGAAGCGACTACATGTACAGTGAAACCCCTTTAAACCGGACTGCAAGTTTATTGGTCATTTATCTCGGGTGATACTGTCTGTTTGTGATCGCACAGCACATGATGTTCGGTTTAGAGAGGTTTCACTGTCCAGATGTTGGCATATACAGTCGCTTTACTATACACTGTATCCAGCTACACTGGCCACACACGCCATAAGGCCCATTTCACCAGTCATGGCCACGAATGAGCAGCATGTTTGCAGGAGGTAGATTTGACCCCAGGGGGCTGTTTCACTAAACTTCTTACCACTAAAATGTTCGTAAGTGCAAACCTATGATAGTCTGTAAATTTCACATTAACAATGTTTTCTTGTAAACAACTGGATTTACATTTATTGAGCATAGGCTGCATAAGCCTATGCTTAATAAATGTAAATCCATCAATTGAACTTTCCAGACGATTCCAAATTTGCAATTACGAATATTTTAGTAGTACAAAGTTTAGTGAAACGGTCCCCAGATACCCCACGAAATTACGTGAATGGGCCAAATGAATTTCAACATCAGAGAAGCTCCAGAAAGTTGATCCAAGGGAAGCAACTCACACTTTACTAACCCTTAGAATGAAACGTAAATTGTCGTCTGCTGTTATATTATATTTGGTTTTATTTCTTAATAAACATATGGATTGACAGCACTTTAGGATCATTTCCATCGGAAAGCATTCCAGCATGTCAAATCATGCATTTAATGACAAAAATGTGAAATAAAACATAAACAGCAGACGATACAATTCAATAATTACGGTTAATTAGTCTCCTTGGAGACAGTTCTAATGAAATACCAAGATGTGTTTTCATGGAAAATAAGAAAAATATGCTATATTTGTGGTCTGTTTATTGTTTTCTGTAGCATGATAAAGATACCACTAATTTTTCATTGCTTTTTGATACTCACTACCGATTTCAATTGGGATTTTGGCAATTTTAATGGGGTATTTAATCAAACACGCACCTTATCTGGAGCACTGGGTTTCCCAAAACAAATGGTGTCCGAGTAGTTGGGGTTATTAATGTACTAAAAATAATATGTCAAATTGAACCATGTTCACCGACACCACAATACCAGAGCTCCAGATAAGCTTTGTGTCTAAAGTGTACTATACCCCCTGATTTCAAAATCATTGCGTATTTTACCTTTACAAATGGGTTATTGATTTTATTCATTACTAAATAGGGAACAAATGATAAAAAATAAAACAAATTTAAACATTCACTTATTTGAGCTGCAAAAAGCAAACACTGTTTGCTTTTTGCAGCTCAACTAAGTGAATTTTCAACTTTATGACAGTATTTTCACTACTTAATTTGAAAATCAATGCGTATTTTCACATTGCTGTGAATATTTTGTAATCAATGCGTATTCAGCTAAAATAATTGTGTAAAATACGCCAATACGCACCTTATCTGGATCCCAGTCGCTCAAATGTAGTCGGGTAACATTCTAATGCAAATAAATACAGGTACATTGTATCATTCATTATTATACACAATTATTTGATTGTGTCAGACCGCTAAATTATGGACTATGGCCTATGTAACTACAGAACCTCCAGATAAGGAATTAGTAATTGAGTATTTTCACTCCATCATTTTTGAAGCAATTGGGTATTTCAAAATTTTAATTCGATAAAATAAAAACACACTACTGTTTACACATCAGCAGACAGCAATTATTGAATAGTTTGCTTTTAAATGAAAACATGTCTTGGCATTTCATTAGAATTGTCTCCTTGGAGACAATTCTAATAAAATACCAAGATGTATTTTCATGGAAAAATAAAGACAAATATGCTGTGGTCTGTTTATTGTTTTCTGCAGCATGGTAAAGGTACCAAAAAATTGTTATTGCTTTTTGATACTCGCTACTTCTGATTTCAATTGGGTTTTTGGCAATTTTAATTGGGGATTTAAGAAATATGCAGCTTATCTGGAGCTCTGCAACTAGTGCGACACAGATCAACTTGCACAAGTCTGATAATGGTATGCAATATTTGAATTCAGCGCATGTAACACATGTAATGTTTCTAATAATAAGTGTACATACATGTAACTTATCCAGTCAACAGAGTACGTATGTGCCGTGAAACACGGTGCCGTGAAACATTTTCGATATCCTGTCAATACGACCTAATCACTGCGTATGAATATGTGCAGTGACTGGGGTTAAATTTTTTTTGCATTTTAAGGCCATTTGTAGGTGTTGACGGGATAAATAGAATAGTAGGTTAGTGCCGTGAATGGGAAAAAAATATCTGGCAAGGCTTATGAAATGGGATGGGCGAGGCTCTATTTATCATGCTGCAAGAGTGTGTAAGTGGTCACACATGTCATAAGAGCAGTTTTCAAGTCACAGATCCTGAGGTAGATTGGTCAGAAATGCACACTCCATTCCTGGAGTTATAAATCAGGGACCCATTTCACTAAACTTAGTACGACTTAACTGTTTGTAAGTGCAAAATTATGATAGTCTGTAAATTTCACGTTAACAAAGTTTCCTTGCAAACAATTACTGAATTTACATTTATTGAACATCGGCTGCATATGCACTTACGAACATTGTAGTCGTACAAAGTTTAGTGAAACGGGCCCCCGGGAGCTAGAATAGTTACAAATGACATAAGCCCCATTTATCCAGTTACATATCAGAGATAGACGGGTCAAACATATCACATTTCTTCAGATCAGTAGACCAGCTACAAAATGTCATGCGACTCATTGCTCAAGTCACAGATCACGAGCCTGGTCAATGTTATAAGACTCGTTTCTCCAATCACAGATCAGGAGATATACTGGCCACACAGATCACGAGCCTGGTCAATGTTATAAGACTCGTTTCTCCAATAACAGATTAGTGGCCTATTTCATCAAAATTGCAAAGCATACTTATCTAGTAATCATTCATTTTTCCTGAAATGCATTATTTAATATAGAACTAACGACTGCATATATCTGATGATTAAAAGTATACAGAATTATTATACTGAATTTATAACATTATCACAGCCAAAATGGCTGTGATAATGTAATAAATTCAGTATAATAAATTCAGTATAATAAAAATTATTAAATTTATCTTTAAATTGAAAATTTCTCCCTCAAGGTATACTTTGCTAGATAAGTATACTTTGCAATGTTGGTGAAATAGGCTACAGGAGATCTACTGGCAACACAGGTCACGAGCTCCAGTTTTCCGGTGGCAGATCACGAGAACCACAAATACATACACATCAGTTCTCTGGTAACGTATCTGGAGCTAGACTAGCCAAAAATGACATGGATACTGCTCACAAGTGTCATAGGCCACATTTCCCGGCGAGAATTACACACAAGACATTTATAATAAGAACCATAATATATATTGCACATGCAAATGTCCGCTTTTGATGGGTGTTGCTTTGCAGGACAGGTAAGATCCAGGTAACAACCGCACTATTTCTACCATCTTCCACATATGTCATATGATAATTATGTTGCTACCCTTGTGTTCACGGCCACAGTGGCGGCTGTAGGCCCGACAGTCCCTCACAACGACACCGCACAGTGGACAATGGACAGTGTCGGTCATATTGTGTACACTCCGGTGGGCCTTCAGCTGAAAATGAAATAAAATACATGCATTGATTAGAGAATTTTCTGTCTTTTCGGAGATGAGAATTTTCATGCCTCGACAAATTGTTACTGTTCCACTCGTCCGGATTGGATATCAACTCATCCATTCCTATATGTTTTAACCCTTAGACCGCTATCTTATTTTTGTTGTCGTCTGCTGTTTATTTTCTATTTTCCAATTTTATCATCAAATACATGCTTTGACAGCACTTTAGAATAATTTAAAACATGCTTTGACAGCACTTCAGAATCACTTCCATTGGAAATGATTCTGAAGTGCTGTCAAACCATGTTTTTATTGAGAAATAAGGCAAGATATAAAAGCAGTAGCAGACGACAATTGTTGTGAGTAGCGTCTAAGGGTTAATATTTATGCTGCTCTGTCTTCAAATTACCACTCGTCCAGATCGAAAATTCACTCCCCAATACGAGCGGATTTGTCGAGACAAGTAGCCTATTTCACCAACATTGCAAAGTATACTTTCCTAGCAAAGTATACTTTGAGGGAGAAATTTTCAATTTTAAGATAAATTTATTAATTTTTATTATACTGAATTTATTACATTATCACAGCCATTTTGGCTGTGATAATGAAATAAATTCAGTATAATAAATCTGCATACATTTAATCATCAAATATATGCTGTCATTAGTTCTATATGAAATAATGCATTTCGGGAAAATAAATGATTACTCCCTCAAAGTATACTTTGCTGGATAAGTATGCTTTGCAATTTTGGTGAAACGGGCTACAGATTTTCACAGACTAATTTCTATATAATTAGCGACATCTTTACCTATAGTAAATGATTTTGAAAATGACACAAATTTTCGACATCATTTCTGGATATTATCGTAATGATTTAACCCTTAGAATGCTGAAATAATTTTTGTCATCTGCTGGTTATAATATACCATTTTTCTCATGAACAACATTTTTTGACGGCACCAAACCATGTTTTATCGAGGATAAAAAAATAATAAAACAACAGCAAATGACCATTTTTATTCCCCTATTCTAAGGGTTAATCATGTTAATCAATATTGAAATGCATGCGAAGATGTAATAAGGCAAACAATTATAGTTGACAGCCAAAACCACACTGTGTACAAAGTAGTGTCATTTCCATGTAACATGCAGCTAGTAATAATTGTTCCGACCTGTTTGTATTGCAGGCCCGTACGCAGAGGGGGTGCAACGAGTGTGTACACACACCCCATTTAACCCTTTCCATACCACAGGCCTGTGTAGTGGTATTGGCAAAAAGTGTAGATACAGATGAGCCAGCTAGTAACGTGCCGTCTCATCAGGATCCGCACTTTTTGCAAGTAATTTTCATAATTTTGACAACAAAAACACCCCATGTTCATAAATGGACTGGTCTGCAAATCATTTTGTGATGATTGGATTAAGTTGCAAAATTAACATATCAAAATCCATTCCAGTTACTTAGGGGTGAAAGGGTTAATCTGCTGAGGTCTGTCCGTGGATGTGGAAAATAAATGTTTAGCTCTTCGCGCAGTCGATAACGCACCCCCCTAAATTAATTCCTGCGTATGGGCATGTATTGCTGATTTGACCACCTGAATGGTGGACTCAATATATACATGTAGCTATCACAGTTTGACAATGTGAAATTGACCATAATGTCCATTTCTTACCTGGACATTGGCTGCGGAGGTGTAAGGACATTGGTCACATTTGAATGGTCTCTCACCGGTGTGTGTCTTCATATGTGACTTGAGTTGGTCACGCTTCACGCACGTAAACTTACACTCGTCACACCTGAAGTCGTGGATTCCTGGAACAGACGTGGTGCCATTAATGAGATCATACGTGGCTGTGACTGGAGAAATGGGGCTTATGGGATTTAGTCTAATTCATGATCAAATAGCACACTCTTATAGCCTTATAATGATCTGTATTGCTTGTTATAAGCATGGCGGGCGTTTCATTGATGGAATTACGAACAGTGCAGATAATAAGCAGCAGATCCTGATCAGACTGTGGATGCACAGGCATATCTGGATACACACTGGTCGCAAAACCTATCAGCCCTATTTTCGCAGTCACAGTAGCACATATGTAAAAAGAAATCAAATTAAAAATAACAATTTGATCATTCTGAAATTGAAGCCAATGTTAGCAACAATATCCGGGTAGATAAAATGAACTGGAAATTTTGACAGTATTGTAAAAATAATTATATTATAATTATATATATAGGATTGAAATAGTTACTTGTATATGCGTCTCACCATGACAAAACGTGGCGTATTGGGTATACAAATAGTGTAGCTTCAGACCAGCCTGCGCTTCCACATAGTCCGAGTCTACACTGTTGACTTGGGCATACATTGCTGATGGTACTAATGAAAGGTAACTATGTTAGTTTTCCTGTTGGGACATGCCAAACATTCAATAACCACCTTAACTGGAGCTCTGAATAACCCTTTCATCCCTAAATATCAGATATAGACAGTTCCATGCTCATTTTTGGACTATTCTATTAACCAGATAATGTGTATTTTTAAAATATCTAAAAAATACCGGACATACACTGCCGACCTGATGAGACTGCTTGTTACAAGCAGGCTCATCTGGATATACAGTGTTTGAAATTGTTTGCTTATGATCTGCATAGTTGCAATGGAGAAGACACTTGCTGTCCTGTTGGTCACATTATCAAGGTGCATAATCATGTGGTTACTACAACAACAACAACAATAGCTGAAAGTGTTGAAATCTCGCCCACTCCAAAGTAAGTATTATTTGATATGCAACGGAGTTTGATGAAATATGGCGTATGTAACGAGTCTTGTTAAGCTGCATTTGGTGGTTTCGTTACTTTGGCCCAAACTTCTGTGCCAAACCCCTGGGACCAACAAATGCAGCTCAGGCGCCATATTTCATCAAAATATGTTGCATATTAAGGAAAATATCAAATAATACTTACTTTGGAGTGGCTTTCAGCCATTGTTGTCGTTGTAACCACGTGATCATGCACCTTGATAATGTACATTTAATGAGAATGAGAAAGACAAGCACCAAAGAAATATGATGATAGTTTGAACGAGTACATATACTTGTGCAAACTAGCATTATATTTTCTGATAATGTTCTTACTTAAGTGTGTTTTCACGTGGTTGCTGAGCGTCTCGCGTTTGAAGGTGACAAACGTACACATGTCACATTTGTAGTTTCTTTCCATCTTGTGGGCGTATCTGATGTGGCGCTGGAATAGAAACTAATTTGTCTGGCATCTGTCTTTTTATAAGGTACTTTCATTTTTGTATTGAAGTAGAAACTCTCTATACACAACACCCTGGAGACCTCACATGTTGATCTTTGGTTATCGCCTATTAACCCATATTTCAAGCCAGTCACAGGTATCTAAATTTACAAACATCTTTTTTCATGTTTACATTTCTCAAAGAAAGTGTATTTTGTTACCACTTAGAAAAATTGTGTATCATCACTTCAGCATGACAAAGGTGTTAATTATGTTTACCTTCAGGGCATTGGCCATTTTGAAGTTGCTCTCACACTGCGGACATTGGTACTGTGTATGCTTGGGCGGACCTCGACATTGGAATTTATGTGCCCTGATTGACAGTTGACCGAAGAAGGACCCACCACATTGTGTACACTGTATTGCTTTATCTCCGTGGTTTTGTAGACAGTGGTCCCGAAGTTGTGGTCGACTCCGGAACATCACCGGATTCTCGGTCGTCGAACAATGCTCACATACAAACACTGCCATATTGTGCACGTAACCCAAATGTTGTTTGAGCTTATCCTGGTTGGCCATTACAACACCGCAGATATCGCAAACACATCCTGATTGTAAGTGCTGTTTGGTATGCTTTCTCAATTCTGGAATACTAGAAGCCTCAAAATCACAAGATTTGCATTTAAAATCACCATTTGTATGCATCTCCAAATGTGTTTCAATTGCCCTTTTATCGCCAACCCTGAAACGGTTACAGAGTTTACAAGCATATAATGTAGTCTTCTTTTCATTGTCAGACTTCCTTCGGTCCATCTGGGACAATGACGTTACAGTTTCAATTCTGTATGAATCTGGATATTCTTCAAGTTGAACTTGTTTCCTTGGCAATTGCATTTGGCAAACAACTATTGTCTTTGTTGTCTGGCTGTGTGTATCTGGAGTTGCTGAGATCGAGTCAAGTCTTGGTACATCACCTGTACCTCCAGGTCCTTTACAGGTCTTTTTGTGAATTTCCAGGTTTTGTTCCAACTGAAATGCAGCACCACGCTGGTCACAGGACAGCATCGTGTCTGTGTGGGTGTCACCTACATGCTTCTTCAATGAAACTTCATTGGAGAATCCATCCAAACAAAACTTACAGGTAAACACTGGCTTGTTATGAACCGATCCTAGATGACACTTAAGTTTCACGAATGATGACGAAGCATCACCACATTCCTTACATACATAACCGAGGCTTTTACAGTACAGCTCATTAACGTGATGCTGATATACCATTTCGTTGATGGCAATGAAACCACAATGCGCACATTTTAAAGAAAGGTGCATATTTATGTGAACTGACATTTTGTCTTTGCAGTCACTGTTAAATTCACAAATTTGACAAGTGTACAAGCGAGTATTATCTGAAGTTACTTCAGTTTTAACACACTGGCTATAAAGTAAGTGTTCATCGTCTATGCCTTTGTTAGTTCTCTCTGTCGCCTTAACAACTGCAGATATCGGACCTGTACCATTCAATCGCTGCCTCTTAGATTTAGCCTTAATATTCGACAGGTTTCCACCTTCGTCTTTCCAAGTCCGAGTCACAGCTTCATTCAACAAACAATCAACATTTCCTCGAGGTTCTGTTTCTAAATATAGTCTCTTTATACTGGGTTTCCTTGCTCTGTTTGACACCTTAAGATTAGCAAAAACATTGTTAGCGGAATTTATGCTACTGCTGTCCATGGCATATGCGTGCTTCTTGCAGACAGAATCGTCTTCAGTCTTTACAACAAACTCATTATCTTCAGCTGCCAAAGGTTGACCAGAGTCTTCCACTGCTTGAGTAAGTTGAATATCTTCAGCTAGAAAATTTAATTCTATTGCAGGTGTTAGATGATTAAGTAATGACAAGTTAGTAGCGTCATCAACAAATTCAACCTCATCGTCGGAAACAAATATATGTACAGGAACAACCGTGTGTTGCTCAGTAATGTCACAAGGTTGCACAATGAAGAGACAACTGGAGTAGCTTGCTACCGTAGGTGTAGCTGGAATGCTAATTTGAAATGGTATCCCAAAGGGAATGTCTCGAACTGACTTTATACATGCTTGTGGTTGTTGTATCTTCTCCATCATTACATTAGTGCCTCATTCTGGTTCAGACTATTCTATTGAGGTCTTGCAAGTAATCGCACATCTGAAATGAAAATTGGTTTTAAATTTTGAATATGACAAATTTGTGACTGTTGCTTGAGAAATGCGACCAGTGTAGATCCAATTGAGCATGCGCATCCAGTCTGATCAGAATCTGCACTGTTCGCCATTCCATCAATGAAACATATGCCATGTTTCTAACAAGCAAAATTGTTATGAGGCTACATGATAGACATAGAGCTATGGCCAAAATGCTCCCGATACTCTGTCGATGGCCATAGATCACTGCCAGTAGCCTGTGTAGCGGTACACAATTCGAAAATAGTAATCGAACATTTATCAACCCAATACAAATTTAATGGTGATAAAGCAGCAGTGGATATTAAGAACACCGATAAATTATCATAAACAAATATAACTAGAAATGTGGCCTGTCGGAACACGAATACCCCCACTGGCAGCCTAAGAAAACGAGGCATTTTTTATTATAAGCCATTTAGCCGAGCGTTAAGGTTTCAAACGCATCAAGTCTGTGACCTTGACCCTGGGCATAGTGTGATAATCCATGCATCGGTGTAGAAGATATAGAGCGGAAGGGAGGTTTGACCTTTGACCTTCAACTGTGACCTTGAACTTGGACATAGGTGTGTGGTTATTGATCGCGACACACCTTCTCACCTGAGAAACATTTGTGCCAAGGCATTTGATAATCCATGCATCGGTGTAAAAGATATAGAGCAGCAGGGAATTTCAATAGGTTTGACCTTTGACCTTCAACTGTGACCTTGACCTTGGACGTAGGTGCGTGGTTATCGATCGCGACACACCTTCTCATCATGAGAAACATTTGTGCCAAGCCATTTGATAATCCATGCATCGGTGTAGAAGATATAGAGCAGAAGGGAATTTCAATAGGTTTGACCTTTGACCTTCAACTGTGACCTTGGACGTAGGTGCGTGGTTATTGATCGCGACACACCTTCTCATCATGAGAAACATTTGTGCCAAACCATTTGATAATCCATGCATCGGTGTAGAAGATATAGAGCGGAATGGAATGGAATGGTGCTTAACGGCCCATCAACACAAAAGAGTATCATTTAGGGCCAAGCAATGTAGATGAAGAATAAAAATAATAGTAAAATAGTATGTTACATGTGGTAATCAATCAGATGATATTTAAAACAATATAAATGAAAAACGTGTATAGAATTATAAAATTATAGAAATGAGAAACATGTATACAATGATAAAATAAAATTTTCCGATACAAGTTAGTTTCATGTTGGCTGGATGCTTGACCGATCACTGCATTGATATGCAGTGTATTTGCGGCATTTAAGTAGTATTTCCGTAACCATGCCATCAATGACATGCCATTATGTTCCTGCTGCATGGTTTAAAGACAGACTTACAGAAGACATGGTTAATGTGTCGCAATGCAGCACATGCTGGTTTTTGAAAAATAGTATTTTTTGTGCCAATAAATATTGATTATACACATTGGATCCTCTGTATTGTTGATACAAGAAATTTTAAAATATTTTATATAGATTCTCTAGGAAGCTTTCACACCAATATCTCTCAGAAAATAGTTGCATATATTTCCTTTGAAATCTTTAGTTATAATTGTGCAGGTTGCGAAAGCAAAGGATTTCTTGTTACAAACTGATGCTTCAAGCTGTGGTATAATTATGTCTGCTTATTAGCAAAATGTTATTTGAAGAAATGTATCCCAGTGTTCAGTCAGATTAACACGAGTACTAAGTACAGGTATGCAATAGTACAAGAGTTGATGCAGACTTATTATTTTAATGTTCCAACTGATGCTATCAGTCGTAAAGATATTAAATTGTGTGATGGTATGGACTCGTACACACAGAGCATTATGTGCTCATCACATGTGTTAGTGATGTCTCAACACAAGAGGCACAAAGTTTTCTTGTCAAATCCAACAAAAGAAGCAAAAAAGCAACTTACTGGATTTGGCAGTGACTGTTGGTGAACAACAACCAGGAGTTATACAGACATATCTCCTTAATAGGTACTTTAAGAAGCATAAGATAAAACCCAAAAAAGGCATACTCACATGCAACATTTACAAGTGTATTTGATAATGCTGTACCACTTAACAAGTGTTTAAAATTCTAAAAGTGCTGCTGATTATGTGTCCACAGTTTTATGGAAAGAAGCATTGGCGTTTGTCATCATGAAAAGGAGTGGCATGACGCGTCATGAAGTGAATGGAATATGCTTGTCAACCGAGTTGTCTGTGCAGAGTTTTATGCGTGGTTATAAAAGTGTACGACTGGCGATAGAAGACTCGGAAGAAATAATCAATGTTTATGAAACATTAACGTTTTATGTCTGCTCAATATGAACAACCACCAGTACCATTTATTATTTGGGCCATTTATGTTGCTCCAGATACCTATATGGTATGCCTCAAGTGAGGTAGGGGCACATGGAACACTTTAATAAAGAATCATTGTCATATTTAAACATTTGTTTTACATTTACTGTCAACACTATGTACATGTATATTAACCATGCTTCGGACAGCTTTATGCTTTGCCTCATTTAAAGGACAGAGGTTATTGAAGATACCATTAATAATTATTATATCACTACTACATAATGTTACATGTAAATGTCTTTTCATATACCGCCTATTTAGTGTTCATCTGATCTAGTATCTCACACTAATTTCAAAGACGATCGTGTTCTAATCAATTGGAATATAGACCACTATTATTATCACATGGCTTATTGAATATGGTATATAGGGATGCATATGTAGTCAGTCAGTCCGTCCGTATGTCCATCTGTCCTTTCAGTTTTACCTTCTGCTCAAACGGCTTAGGTTTCGTTTCATATATGATCATGATTTCAATAAAACATTATTTCTTTGGAAATGTGGTGGGCTGTATGCATAGTCTATACATGTGAACAGTATTTTGTTTATGTATTCGATTAAGCACATGGAATTGCCATCTCAGTATATACAAGCCATCTGTGCAATTCGCATAGTGTGCTCTTTACAGGAAATTGAAAATGTAACATAGAAGTTAGTATACAATGTAGATAACCATGTCTGGTGTGTATTCATTTGTATACCAGTCGGTACCCGGCAGCTTCCCCTGGGGCTAGCGGCCATGCCCTTTCCAGTTGCCGCTCACTCGGTGGTTTTCGAGAAAACGCTTATGACTTAGACTGCCCGCCATACCCGCAAAGTTACTTCAGGCCCTTAGCTGACGGTGCCTTCAGCTCCACGTCACCGTACTAGTCGGTACCCGGCAGCTTCGTCTGGGGGGGGGGGGGGGGGGCTAGCCGCCACACCCTTTTGATTTGCCCCTCCAATGATGGTGTTCATGGAAATTGGCATGACTTCAACTGCCCGCCATACCCGCAAAGTTACTTCAGGCGCTTAGCCGACAGACACGTGGGCCCCTGC
Organism: Conchocele bisecta; assembly: GCA_029237695.1. Classification (NCBI taxonomy): domain Eukaryota; kingdom Metazoa; phylum Mollusca; class Bivalvia; order Lucinida; family Thyasiridae; genus Conchocele; species Conchocele bisecta. The sequence continues at coordinate 58,054,862 of CM055267.1, forward strand.
CCTACATCACCATACTAGTCGGTAACCAGCAGCTTCCTCTGGGGGCTAGCCGCCATACCCTTTTGAATCGGCCCAACGTTGATTTTCTGGTTTCGCCAAATATGCTATGACTTTCACTGGCCACCATACCCGCATACTTCAGGCCCTTAGCTCACGGTGCCGTCGGACACCGGTGCCCCTGCCGTACGTCGCCATACCAGTCGGTACCCGGCAGCTTCCCCTGGGGATAGCGACCACGCCCTTCCCAGCCCTACCGCCCTATACCAGTCACTGCCTGGCACCTTCCTCTGGGGGCTAGCGGCCACGCACTTTTCAATTGCCCCTTCCGTGGTGCACTAGGTTTTCGAGAAAATGTCATGACAAACTGACCATCATACCCGCAAAGTTATTTCAGGCCCTTAGCCGACGGTGCCGCTGGACACCGGTGCCTGTGCCCTACGTCACCATACTAGTGGGTACCCGGTACCTTCCTCTGGGCGGCGAGCCGCCATACCCTTTTTCATTTGCCCCTCCCATGACGGCCACCATACCCCCCTTTTGTAGGTTAGCCACCTCCAAATAGTTTTACTATATAATTTAACCGATTGCCATCCAATGAGGCCAGTCTCTCCTACTTTCACTATTCGTATGGATGCTGTGGGACCCACTTGTACATGACCTGCAGCCAGTCTGTACTGGTTCTGCATGAACTAAACAATAGGTTCACTTACTCCTAAGAAAGAAAAATCCAAACTTGTCATATCCTCCAATATTGTTTACATTTTTTGGCCACGGAAACCAACAGGTTCAGTGTTTTCTTTTAAATGCTACAAATATGCTGAAAACTGGTGTTAAAAGCACCCCAAAATGATCCTCAAGTGAAACTGGGTAGTAATGGATCAAGATTTGCAAGCAAACGGTGTCTGTGACCTCAAAACACCCGCACTATTTTTTTATACCGGACTATTATTGCATACACCCTGAGCGATTTCGCACCATTTGGTATCCTCTAACCTATAAGTGTACCAGGCTCACTACAAATCATTCTACAATATTCACTATTCAAAACTAGGTTCTATTCCTTGATACAGTACCAAGTTTGGAGCAAATATCTCAAATGGTTGTCACACAGCAGCTGTGTAACTCAACCATGTGACTGTCCACATTCTGCCTTAATCTGAGCTACTACATAACTATGGAGAATATTAATAGATAATGAATTAAAAGCACAAAAGTCCATAACATCACATAACATTACCCTAAATAGTGGTATAGCTAACCATTCTACTATAAAGACTCATCACTCAAACTATATCAACATGTATGCCACTCTGGAATGGTCGACAGACAAAAGGGTACTGGCTTGGAACGGTCAGTCTAGAAATTTTCTTTATGACACAGGAGGAAAGGAAAAACAATGTTTACCGAGTACTAGTGTATTGGTACTATACCGATATTCGAAAACCATACACTTACGCCTAATTTTGGCAAATTTTGGAACAGCGTCGCGATGTCGCGCCACTTTCCTGAACTTCTTAATTGTCCATCAGGAAGCCAATATCAATGAAAAACAAGAATTCCGCCACGGAAGCGGTGTCGCGCCTGATGAGGCATTTGACCGTGAACATTACAAGTAAATAAATGACCTTGACCATGAGAATTTGAATGTGGGGATGTGCGTAATGAAGCATCATCCCTAGACAAACATTGATGTGAAATATTATCAATGTCTGGCAAGGGGTAAAGAGGTATTGTGAAAAAACAATAACCTTTAACGCATTTCTGTTACAAAACCGGTGAACATTACAAGTAAATAAATGACCTCGACCTTGAGAATTTGTATGTGGGGGTGTGCGTAATGAAGCATCATCCCTAGACAAACATTGATGTGAAATATTATCAAAGTCTGGCAAGGGGTTAAAGAGATATTGTGAAAAAACAATAAATTTAACGCATTTGCCTTAAAAAAAAAACGGGCAACGCGGACGACGGAAAAAGCGCAGACTATAGTCGCGCCTCTGCTAAAGCAGGCGCGACAAAAAATGAAAAACACACTATAATGATTGTTTTGGGTGTATATTACTGTCACATTCCAAGCCCAATCACCTACAGGTACTTTACATACACTGGGTTATTATATTTGACAAATAAAGCTGAGAAATCAAGATTTTACAAGATTTTGAAGCCGATAACTGTCCGTCTGCGATACGAAAAGAACAAATGTGTTGCATCGCGGAGTTCGCTCGATTACTCTTGTCGCAGTAACTTTAAATTATTATGTTCCCAGAGACATAGCTCCAAGAAACATACACTTCCAACTTCAAATTCTACAAAAAAACATATCTCACATAGGGCCTAGGCCCACCTTATAGGTGAGCCACCTCCAAATAGTTTTACTATATAATTTAACAGATTGCCATCCAATAAGGCCAGTCTCTCCTACTTTCACTATTCGTATGGATGCTGTGGGACCCACTTGTACATGACCTGCAGCCAGTCTGAACTAAACAATAGGTTCACTTACTCCTAAGAAAGAAAAAGCCAACCTTGTCATATCCTCCAATATTGTTTACATTTTTTGGCCACGGAAACTCTGTTTAAATGCTACAAATATGCTGAAAACTGGTGTTAAAAGCACCCCAAAATGTTCCTCAAGTGAAACTGGGTAGTAATGGATCAAGATTTGCAAGCAAACGGTGTCTGTGACCTCAAAACACCCGCACTATGTTTTTATACCAGACTATTTTTGCATACACCCTGGGCGATTTCGCACCATTTGGTATCCACTAACCTGTATCGTCACATTGTAAATTGTCCCAGACTTATTTCTACAATATGTTAGATACTTCCCGGAAGTTGTTAATATCGCCATATTTGACTGAGGTGAATTACCCCTCTGCTACCAATGTGTGCTAGCTAATTATTTTGGGTGCCAACTTCAGCTCGGTCAGGAAATACAAAGTTATGTTTGTTTGCACAGTTTTTGTTTGTTTATTAGTGTTTAACGGCCTATCAACAGCTAAGGTCATGTAAGGCCGGGCAAACTGGTTCAATCCCATTTTAACCTGCTGCATTGGGGGGAAAACCCCAAAATCAGAACGGAATATTTACATCGAGAACAAATATATTCAGCCCTGAAATTAGAATAACCTGACCTGTTGCCAGGTCCATACCACACCAAAGTCACTTGGCCCCTTCCCCTAAAATAGGATTACGAATATCGCGATACTCTCATAAGGGGTATAACCAGATTCAACTGTCACATACAAAATGCCAAAGACGTATGTGAGGGTCAAACCAGGTCTCCAGTCGGGATTCCGGTCAGGATGAACCCCGATCGTTAAATTACCCATCACATGCTCCCACCTGCCACCCACACAAAGTTATGTATCTCAGAAATACCGACGCCTTGGAACTGAACCCCGAATTGAACTCGGATCACCAGCGTGGCAGCATGGTCTGCAGAACGACTTATTGAACACATATGGTTTACTGGTGTATTCACAGTAAGTAGCTATTGGTTTATGAGTAGGATTTTTTATTAGATATCCATAGACTTTACATGGAGCCTCAATAAGGGTACATCAACCTTAAACTATCACAAACCAACTTTATTATAAAACACTCTTCAGTGCAATATATCAGTACCAATGATATATTAGCATGTCGTGAAATAATCTTACTCACAGCATTACAGCAAACCAAATTGTTCTACCCAAATTGTTTTGTTGTTTTTCTGTTGTTGTTGTTGTTGTTGCTTATCGTGAATTTCAGCCGCTGACTTTTCGGTTCAACATCTCTGCAGAGACTGTGTGAGTATTGCTTCGACACTAGCACAGCATATAATGTAAACATCACAATAATGGAATTGCTATGTGCATTGTACACGGCCATCAGAAGGACCAATAGAACTACTGTATGTCCCATGTTTTGCTGCCGACACACTATTGGCCATTAAACATAGTAAATCAATAGTAAACGTTGTACAAGAAAGGTGATAAGTCGATCAACAGCAGCGAACTACCGCCCAATATCACTTACCTGTATTTTGTGTAAGGTCCTGGAGCATGTGGTTGCTTCCAATGTATTCAGACATATGGACTCAAATGGCCCGATGTACGATCTACAGCACGGCTTCAGAGAGCGTAGATCATGTGAGACCCAGCTAGCCATGTTAGTAGAAAGATCTAGCCAAAAATACCAGCATAGGTAAGCAAATAGTCTGGAGGAAGTTCGCTAGACCCATAGCGTCCACACGATGTTTTTTTTACAGTTTCCTAATGTTCAACATATTGTCATTCAGAATCCGAAGAGTGCCACCTTGTCACCCTTGAGGAAATTTAGAAATGCAAGATGGCCGCCAAGAATGTTGCCGAAGCATGTTTCGGTCATAATTGGGTGCAAGTGTGAGTTTTTCCAATGACAACAGTGTATGAATTTGTTTTAAATACACCACCACATTTATTACTACTATTACTAAGTATTTTAATCACACATAATCAGACATGATTCTAACGGCGACCTTGGACTGAGTAGGTCGTGTTTTTATCGGCCGGTAATTATCTCAAGGTTACCGGCGGCGGCCATTTTAACTGTTGGAAATTAACTTATATTTCCTTTGTGTTTATTCTTATTTACTGGATTGTTGCTTCTGGATTTGCGAAAAGGTATGTCGGGGCTGGGGTGGCCTTGTGGTGGGCGATTTTTCGGCTGAAACGGAGCTAATTTAGACTAGTTGCTACGACATTTTGTGTACCAAAACAAAACAGAATTATGCTATCTTAATTATTAGGTAATTTCACCAATAATTTCGGATTGCAAAGTGGCTGGTGGAAATTAGCCATTAATTTAGGATTAATTGCAAAGTGGCTGGTGGAGATTAGCCATTTGACAATGGGCATTTTTCATCGCATTTTTTTATACTAAAAATTAAACATTTCTTGCCAACAATTTAATACCCTATACGACACACCTTGGCCTCTATCTGACAAAAAAAATCAGCGTCATTGGAGTATATTTAGCCGAGTGTATACGCCATAAGGGTGACACTGCCCAGCAACTGGGAAAGCCGGGCCAAACTATATGAAACAGGCACCAGAGGTGTGAACGTCCGCCTAATTAGGTCGCGGACAATGCAAACACAAACTCAGATAAGCCAAACAAATCCATCTGACAGCAAAACAAAACAAACAACAGGGGTTATAGAACACCCCGATCTCAGCCGCAAAATGGCGGATAAAGAATTAATGCTGGCGCTCAACGCCAATCAAAACAAAATCACGAAAGCCCATTTCCTGGGCAAAACGGGCAAAACAGGCTCAACAATGGTTGTGACCTTCAACGAACAAACACTACCATACGCCATTACTCCAGCCTCATTCATAAATATGGGGCAGGAACTAACCGTACGCCCAACACGGTCAAAGTGCCAGAAATTTGGGCACACAAACAGAGATTGCAAAAACAACACGATAACATGCCCATACTGTGCGGGGAACCACACATACGACCAATGCGAAAGCAAGGGTTTTACCCGATGCCGGGGCCACAGTAAGGAAAGGGCACACTGGTTCCTCATCAGGAGACCTGGATAGTACTGGTTCTACCCAGGAACAGAGCAAACTTTGCGGAGCAATCCGCGGGTAATCCCTGCCGCCGTGTCGGGAAACCCTTAAATTCGATAAACAACAACAAGGATATCATATGACCTATATACATGGAACGAAAATAAAGATGGCGGAAATTGTATTTGCACGAACGAATGTCAGTGGTTTTTAAACAGCTATACTTGTTACATGAGGTGATAAATTCGTGTTTGCAATTAATTTCTAATTATTTTAATGTATATTTCTTTCAAAGAAGTTTACAATAACATGTTTCATATTAAAATGAAAAGTCATGCAGAGCATGATGTTATTAGCCGATCAAATCAGGGTTCAATATATGTCCGCATTTTAGTAGTTACTGAGTCTCGGTTACTGAGTCTCGGGGGGGGGGGATGAATGAGCGAGTGAGTATTGGTGTTTAACGGCCTATCAACAGCTAAGGTCATTTAAGGCCGGGCCAACGGGTTGTACTATCCCGTATTAAACGGGTCCACGATGAGGAAAATTCCCAAAATGAGAACTCGATATTTCCATGCCACACCAGTCACTTTAGTAGCTCGGCCCCAAAGTAATATGATTTGCCATAAGCTTATTACTTCTTAATGGAGCATAACAGGTTAACGTTGTCACTTGTTTATCCCTTGTTTATCGATTTAAATGGTTTAAATCGACTCGAAGCTTACGTTCAACGGCCGCACAAACTCGATTGAACTGCACGCCTTCCTATGATTTAAATACGCAGCGCGTTTAAATAGTCAATGACGTTTTTTTAATGTGCGCACTGGTCATTTAAAAAGGGGCCCATCCGTGATGTTTTGCGCGATGTCGGGCGCAAGACAATCAATATTTTGCGGCATTGACAATAATTAAGGGGGATTGCCGCAATCGCGCGTGCTGGATGCATCCCTGCCATCCCTGCATGATACGTAAACAAATCAAAGTTCGCTATGAAGGGAAATTCTTCGTTTTGATTGGTGGAAAATTTTGTGAATATTAACTAGCGTCAAATGACGCGCATACGCGATCCAATGGGATAAATCCGAGATGCTGGGGTTGCTAGTCGGAGGAGATTTTGAGCAGAGGTCGATTATAAATTAGCCGAATAAACACATTTTACGCGATTATACGTGGCTGAAACTTGTTCTGTTTAATAAATAAAAGCTTTATTAAATTAGCCCAATAATCGGCGTATGTTGGCGTATATGGCCATTAGAGTCAACTATGGACTTCAACAACAACAACTTCCGGATTCAATCTCTTCCGGCGTTCAGCTCATTACGTATTCAAAATTGTGTTATTTGGCTATATTTAAAGTTTTAAACGGAGATAATTGCCAAAAATGCAAACTTTATCGGTTGATGCAATTTGGAAGTGATACAGCAAAATTCGCGTTCGTAGATTACCGAATAGCGGAGAAAAGGGTTGCTACAAACGTTTTCAGAATTCGATGGATGACCAATATATTAGCCGATCTATAAATAGATCGGCTAATAATAGGATTATTTGTATTGCATGCCGATTCATATGGAAGGTAATATCCGCCATAATTCTATGTGACTTGATGCTTGCATGCTGATGACATTACAACTTATATTCATGTTATTTCATTCGTCATTTGTATTTATTACATTTGAAATCTGCTTGTTGTAATTGTATTTGTCTTTCTTACATGTCCATTCTGCTGAGTGCTTTGTTCATTCGTCTTATTTACATTACAATTATTGATACGTCCTTATTCGTGTCCCTGTTTTATAGCACTAAGCATTTGCAAAAGAAAGTAAGAACAAAGCACTTAGCACTTTGAATAAGGCCGAAAGTAGTAAGGACAAATCCGCAGGAAGTAAGCATCAAGCCACAGTCCGAAAGCGGAAAGCCGCAAGCAAAAAGCATCAAGTCACAAGCCGAATGACGCAAGCAATATTGGTGATATAGTGCCTCATTATGACGCCAGATGGCACTGCTGTCAATGTTAGGAATTCTCCGACGAATAAATAATAGTACGAGATGTGATTGGCTGTTCGAGGCACACATCCAATGCCGGTGTTGATGTAAGATTTCACCCACAAATTATCACAGTATAGGTTAGAAGACACCAAATAGTTTTACTATATACTGTAACCGAATCCCATCCAATAATGCCAGTCTCTCCTACATGACATGCAGCCGGTCTGTACAGGTTCTGCATGAATTAAACAATAGGTTTACTTACTCCTAAGAAAGAAAAATCCAACCTCGTCATGTCCCCTAATATTGTTTACAATTTTTTTTTGGCCACGGAAACTCTGTTTACATCACATGACCAACATGTTCCTCAAGTGAACCTGGGTAAGTAATGGATCAAGATTTGCAAGCAACATGTCAACATGTCGAAACGTCCAGGACGGAAATTGTATGAAACGGCGTCGGCCAAAAAAAAGGCGAAATGTCTGAGGGACAGGCCGTACAGAGAGAGAGAGAGTGGTTAATATTGGCGACCATATCACCAAATGGAAAGAGTTACGTGGAGATTTAGATTTGGACTCGAATAGAGATGTTTCTTCTCAACTTCCGATACTTCACTGCGCATGTCAACTATGTGAAATGAGTTACCGTGTCACGTGACGCGTATTGGTAAAAATAGCACGAGGTCGGAAAATACCCTTTCTGGTCGCGGCATATAAAATGCGATTTAACACCAATTAACACGCGCCGTAATTAAAAATAACTCGTTAGTGTGTAGACAAATGGCTCATATAAGGCATGACAGAAAATGAAAAGTAGTAGTACAGTGTAACCTGCTGCGTGGGCATGTACCTTTAAGGTTAGAGAAATTGAGTATGCAAACGTAGTCCGGCATAAACAATAGTCCGGGTGTTTTAAGGTCACAGACACAGTTTGCTTGCAAACCTTGATCCATTACTACCCAGTTGTTGGGGTGTTTTTAACACCAGTTTTCAGCATATTTGAAGCATCTAAAAGAAAACACTGAGCCTGTTGGTCACAAATTGTAAACAGAGTTTCCGTGGCCAAATAATGTAAACAATATTGGGGGACATGACGAGGTTGGTCCCACAACATCCATACAAATAGTGAAAGTAGGAAAGACTGGCTGGGATTCGGTTAAATTATACAGTAAAAATATTTGGTGTCTTTTAACATAAACATGGCGCCACAGAAAAGGCGGCATCAACCTACATCAACACCGTTAGGGACATGGAACCAATTTAGAGAGCAACGCATTGTAGGACGGGTACCAGCATATGAAATCATTTTAGAACTATTTTAAGTTTTAGCAGCGCACCTGGCGTCATAATGGTTGTTCCCAACTTACTGTTGCAATTGTTGTTGTCAAGGGGCGTGGCTTAGCGAGGTACCAAAACGCATGGCAAAACAGCGATGCAATAATCAACTAGAGCAGCTTGAGCTGCATTAACGGTTTGAACCGTTTCATGTGTAACTAAGCTTTAGCCCAAGGTGTAAACTATCGGTTGCAAAAAGAATTTCTGAAGTTTTAGAATGAACAGTCCAACATTATTGTGTTCGCATCATCACACCGATGTGGGGCCGGTTAGCTTAGAGGTAGAGCGATGGACTCGGAGCGAGGGATACCGGGTTCGATCCTCAGCCAAAGTTTTAGCTAAAGGACTGAAATATCGACTACAGCAAAAACAATTGAAATCGAATGATAAATAACGAAGCTGACGTCACATCCGTTTGCTCTATTTTGAAAACTTGAAAAAATACGTTCATCTTTGACATCGAATAGAGCCGTAAGTAGTCAAGATATAGCTCTAAATTATCATCTTTCATGCGGCTGACACTCCCCTATCACCCTGGCAAGAAATTATGTTGCTGACAGTACTGTACAAATTGGAAAACGTTTGTAAAGACCACCCGTTATCAGCCGAAATTCGGCAAAATCGTTGAAAATTATGTACATTTTTCAAATTCAAATGCATATAGCTCTTTTATTTGAGAAGATAGCCGAAAACTGTCAGCGAGTCAGTCTGAGATAGAGAATTTTGTCAGCTTTCCAATGCAAAAAGAATTCTTGAAATCGGTTGGAAAATAAGGAAGTTATAGGAAGTATGACGTCACTTCCGTTTTCGTGGAAAGTAGCATTAAAAGATATCTGAAAATCTCTGAGTCTCTGCTCACACTTAATCCGAATCGGCATGCAAAATTTGAAGTCGATCCGACCAGTGGTTTGGTGTAGATGGAGGGAGCCCGTAAGTCAGCGGATGATTATTTTTCAATAGTTATCGCCCTTAAATTGCAGTTTACGCCATTTGTAAATACACCTAATAAAACGGAAATTAGATATGTACAATATTCCGCCAGTGAAGTTTTCGTTTGTTTTTCACCATAGGCCGGGCACAAAGCGGGAAAGTTTTAGCTAAAGGACTGAAATATCGACCGCAGCAAGAAATTTTGAAATCTATTGATAAATAACGAAGCTGACGTCACATCCGTTTGCTCTATTTTGAAAACTTGAAAAAAAGACGTTCATCTTTGACATCCAATAGAACGGGAATTAGTCAAGATAGTACGGAAGCATGGAGGGGACGTGTGTGGTTTTTAATTTATCTCGTGCGCACGACATCTTATCTCGTGCGCACGAGATAATTATCTCGTGCGCACGACATCTTATCTCGTGCGCACGACTTATTATGTCGTGCGCACGAGATAATTATCTCGTGCGCACGACATCTTATCTCGTGCGCACGACATAATTGTCCAATCACAAAAGACTACCAATATGGCAGACACTTTCTAATTGGTCAGTTATCTCGTGGCCACGACTTATTATGTCGTGGCCACGAGATAATCAACCAATCAGAAGACGGGTTACATCCACGAATTAACGTGTTGTTGTTACTGCACTTTCCAAGTATTTTAATGAGCTTTGGGTTTGAGGTCGGAAATATAATATACAAAGTGGATTGTTATGCTCCCAGTACCAATTTGTACGGAGGCATATAGCGTTAGTGATGTCCGTCCGTACGTCTGTCCTGGTTCGATTTAGTAGTTATGGCTGAGTTGCTACTGTCTGTCGTAACTTCTGTTTTCCGGCATGTAATATTTTATTATTTGGCCCCTGGCTTCTTATCATCACCACGCTTCATCACAAGATTCTCCACCCCCGCCCAACCCCAAGGTCAGGGTCATTCACTTATATATTGTATGTGCAGATTTGATTACCAAATATTGCACATTAGCTTCCCATTATTTAGTCGGTCAAGAAAATACCCCACCCTCTCCTTTGAAACAGTAGAACACGTGTCATCTGTCTTGTTTTGTTCACTCGAAATTTGCATTGTATAACTAATATATCGTGTTAAATATTGGTTTCGTAACCTAATTTCATGGAATCTTTTTCATATTTAGCTGATGCCTTCATGTCATCATTCTGCATAAAATACTACATAACAACCCTGGTTAACCCAAGGTCACCGAAAGTCCCTTATATGACCATTCACTTATATCAAAAGTGCCATTTCCTTCTTTGGCTACCAGCGGGGGCATTGGTTGTGCCATATTTTAGTTTCAGCATACATTCAGAATACAACTAGAAATTTAACATATCAAAACTACATGTGAAATAGCGAACGCAGTTAATAACATTTCGAATCCAGTTCGTCGCGATATTTTGCGATATGGCCGGTATGTGATATCATCACCCATAACTAGATAACCCCGTGCAGTTTTTCAATATAATTTACAATATCAGTTGCAGACATGAATGAATGTGTCAAAGCACAGAAGGTTCATCGGAACTGGTTGTTAACACAGGGGGTAATCTATGTCAATACAGGGCTCGATTCTCTCAGAAGACGGGTATTAGATTCTCACATAAAACGGCGGCGGTTTTGCTCCGTATGTCAAGGATTCTCTCATGCAGTATCGATCTGCGCAGCCATTCAGTAGCTCATGCAGCGAGAGGTAAGACCAATACGTTATTCTGCTAACACAAGTATATATTTTGGTGAAAAGACACGGACTAATATGCTGATATTGCTGTTCTACGATATACAAATAGCTCTAAAACGAAAGCGAAAGGAGAAACATCGTGTAAAAAAATGCAGAATATCAGCATTTTGTTATTATAATTAGTGTTAAATCGCAGATTTATCACGCAAAAGGTATCTAATAGTACTATATATATATACATTTATTTGCCAGGACCTCGTGCTTGCACTTCTTGTTGTTATTGTAAAATTTGCAATTAATGTGAGTGTGATATTGTTTTATGAATTGACGCGGTTTTGTCACGCTCCTAAATATAGGTTACGGTTTCTCTTAGAAGGTGTGGCGGTTTTACTCAGAAGGAAAGCTAGGAAGGAAAGTTGGGTCAGACCAAAATTGAACGTTTCCAAATTCAATGGATGATGTGTTTATGTTTGTTTATGAATGGTTGTATTAGGGACTGGTCATTATTTATCGCCGGGGTGAGGGGGGGGGGGGGGGGGGGGTAGGGGGGGGGGGGGGGGGGGGGGGGGCTCAATGGAATTCCAGGGTGGGGGCGGAGGGGGCACATTTCGAGTTTATATGCTCTATTGTCGAGAAGGCACCCCAAACACAATGCCTAGTTTTGTTATGCGGCCTTTACCGAATGGTAATGTGTCTTAAGTAACTAGTTTGGGCAGAAAAATACAACAAACATCCCGCCGTTATGATGCACATAGCGCTCTTTGTATACTCTATGCAAGTACTTATGGCCCCAATATCGATGGCCTTTCGACTCGCATGTGAATATCTCCATATATAAATGCATATTGCCTGATGACAATACATGTAAGAAAAGGTGAATACGCATATATACAGAATCGGGGAAAATAATAAAGAATCTCAACCGTTGCTGAGAATGCAGGAAATCTCGTTTCAGACCACCTGTATTTCAAAATTTCCCGGGGGAGCATGTCCCCGGAGCTTCCAAGCTGCCTCGGTCCATTCTGGCCCTCGAAACGACCCCCGTAAAATCAGGTCTGGCTACGGGCCTGTATATGCTACATATAGGCCACATGTATGCACCCGTGTATCAGCATTGTGTATTTTAGCTAGCGTGTAACGGGCGATTGTGTCAAACATGGCGAAGAGCATTTACATGTCACGAATACCAAATATAACTCAATAACTTTAGATACCAGCGGCAATCACAACTACACAACTTCACTGCGCCATGGACATGTATACCATAAAAGCATTGGCACTTTGGCAGTATATAACTATATATGCATTATAGTGCTCGGTACTGCTCATTCATATAGCAAGTATTATTTAATGACGTGTGTTGGGTCTTTTCTGTACGCCTGGCATTGTTTAAGTGTTAGAAAATGAAGG